>JXCR01147600.1:3837-23068 GCA_002079205.1 Phalaenopsis hybrid cultivar
TGACTAGTTGCATGTTTGATATCTAAAAACAAGGCATTGTTTTTTGAATTTTTGTAGAACTATACTTTTTGTGATTGTCTATAAATTAATGGATTGAGTTTTAATTGTATCTCCTTATGTTGTTTGTTTTATGTAGCTATTAATCTATGAATTACATGTTTAGTTGTGATTATTAAATCTAAAAAATTTAAATGTTTTAAATTTATGCTAATTACCATCAATGCCTTTAATTAATGAAACCACTTAATTAGATCTCTTAATTAGTTAAGTACTTGTAGATAATAGTAAAGCCTTAGATTCTAAGTAATTAGGATTCAATTATCTAATTAACAATTTAAGAATGCTATACCCCAACTCGGCTCACAAGCTGAAGAGGTACGTTAGGGCTGGCTTAAGTTTGGCTGGTTAGCTCATCGAGCTTGATTAATAGACTATTTATTAAGATGAGATCAGTTTGCTTGAATCAGTTTATGCTCCTACTCCAAACACCATGCACATCATATTAAAGAAAATNACCATTTCTGTAATTTTTTTTGTACAAGGTTTTTAATTTTTTTGGTTTTTTTTATTTTTCTAACAGTTCTCTCTAATTCATAATCGTAAAGCACTAGTCCTCCAGAACCTCAACTACACATACACTAACATAAAATAAAATAAAATTAAACACACACAAAATAAAATAATAACTTAAAGTTTAAATAAGACTTTCTAAAAATAGAAATTTGCTTTTAAATCAATAGATTCATTACAATTTCCACTTCACTTCCCCGACGACGGCGTCAAAAACTTGATCCCCGAAACTACTTATATGCAAGTATAAAAATAATTTTGATTATATTTTTTCACTTATATTTCCTTATTTCTTAACAAAACCAAAAACATGATTTTGAAGAAAAACAAGAATTTAACTTTTAATTTATATATATATTAGAATACTATGCAAGTATACGTATCGTTATCAAGTAATATATGACTTTTTTATTAGGGAAGATATGCAATATGCACTTTTTTGGAAAACATTCTATTTTTAAAAATACAATTATTTAAACTAAAGACGTTTTCGCAGTAAAAAAAGTTTAAGTATTTTTGATAATTTTAATATTTTGACAAAAACAGAACAAAATTAAAAAGATAACTTGAGTTTTTTAGAAGAAATCACTAAATATGAAAATATTTTTCTCCTTATCATGAATCAGTAATAAGTATAGAAATTATGTTGTGAAAATATGCATATTGTGTTGTGCAAAATAGGAGCAATAATATTTCTTACCCTTACTAGAGATGATATAAACAACATTGGCTAATTTAAAGTTTGAATAGTTTCAAAGATCGGATAGACAACGAAAATACTAGCTCTCACTCTAGAGTTCCTTTGATTCCCTCCACCTGGGGGCTAACATCTCGTATGGGAACCTAAAACAATAAACCAAGTTAGGGGCTTTAACGTGTCACTTTAAAGTCCTCTAACTCTACACCCATTAATGAATATTTCCCTATTTTTTTGCACTCAATCATATGAACTACATTCTCATTCATACAATCTCATGTGATTCTTTTCAATTGTTGACTAAGACAATACCATCCCGGTTCTTACATGTTCTCACAATAAATTTTAACATCTGGATTGGCCAAATCAGTTGTTGACTGAGACAATACCAGTCTGGTTCTTACATGTTCTCACAACAAATTTTAACATCTGGATTGGCCAAATCAAGAAGTAAAACAATACCAGCCCGGTTCTTACATGTTCTCACAACAAATTTTAACATCTGGAATGACCAAATCAAGAAGCAAATGAAGTGCATGGATTTAAATCATCACAACTTCTTCCAACATTGTCAAATCAAGAAGTAAATTAAGTACATGGATTTAGATCATCACAACTTCATCCAACATTAAAGATCAATACTCTTCACAACTTCCATCCAACAATTAATTAATTATCATTTTAAGAAGAAAGATAAAGAAAACTACTCAGAATCCATGGAGAAAACTACTTAGAATTCATGGAGAAAACAAAACCACACTTTAGTTTAAAAGTAGAAATCATTGTCAAACCAAAACGAAGTCACAATTAAAACCAAAAGTAGTTTAAAAAAAAAGATAAAAACTTATCTCAAATCCTCCACCAAACAGAATCTATGGAGAAAACAAAACCACACTTTAGTTTAAAAGAAGAAATCATTGTCAAACCAACACGTCTCAGTTAAAACAAAAGTAGTCTAAAATAAAAGATAAAAATTTATCTCAAGTCTTCCACCAAACTCTTGAAGTTCCTTTGAATCTCTTCTCTTTTACAACACTCTTAATATAAAATTAAAATAAAAATAAGTGGTGCCTAAAAATCTCTCTTATTAACTCCTCAATTTTAGAACTTTCAAAACTTTCCCAGTACTTTCAGGACCCCTTTCAAAGTCTCAATCTTCTTTCTTTTATAATTCTCCATAAAGATACATTGTTATCTCTTCAAAATGTATCTTGATTCGATGTATTTCCCCAAGAGATGCTTCCTTTCACAATAATTTTCGTCCATGGTGGTTGTAACCACCTATTAAGCCAATAGGTGCCTCAAAAACCTTTTCAAAATTCGCAAAAACCAAATTTACTCGTCCAATAACTGCCACTGACGCTTAAGCGCGGGGTCTCTGGTGCTTAGGTGTGACCTTCTCTATTTAACCGACGCTTAAGCGCCGGATTTGACGCTTAGGCGCCAAAACACTTTTGCACATTTTTCACATATTTGCTCCAAATTTGATCATTTTTCACTCATTTAAGCATTTTTCACATTTTTACCTGTACCTGAAAGAAAAACACAAAAATACCTTCTATTAAAGCGCAATATCTCAAAAATAGGTATAAAAATGTGTCTAAAAACACTATATTTTTTAAGTGTATCAATACTCGACATCGGCCAAATAATATTTTCCTGGAATTTTTCTTCAATTTAACTTCAACATGTACAAAAGGAGAACTTATTAACTCATTATGCAACATACCGTGCGCAGGGTGCAGAAAGTTGTAATGTGTATTCCGCATTGCACTCTTGAAAATTATACTGTCGTGCACACTATCCTCCCAACTGGGCATGACAAATGTAAAACACATGTTGAAATCGTAAACCACCATAACATTTTGCGTAGCCAATAAATGTAGCTTTATCATCATTTGGTATTCATGTATCAACGTGTGCTCCATCTATTGCACCGATGCAATCCTAAAAAGACCCCTGTGGTCATGTTTACCGAATTAACTAACTCAAAATATGAACAATACATTTCGTGATCACAACCTTAAAGAATGACATGTAACATGTATCGCGTTCAATCTCTGATGGAGTTTGTGCAAATGTTGGATCCGATGATTTTATGACCCGTGTGGCTAGTTTCACAAGAGCATTCAAACCTACAGTGAAATATCTGCTTATTGTCTGGGAGGAGTGTTGGAACTGTTCCATTACACCGCAAACTAACTCATTTTGTGACAATATAAACAAAATCATCGCTAACACCTCCCGTTCAGTTATCCTAGATGAACCATGTAGACCATGAGATGTACTGAGTTCAGCAAGTAGGTCGGTGAAAACCTCATGTGTCATTCGAAACATGCTCCTAAATCTAGTCAGATGGCCAGTAAGCAATTCTCCTACACATCTATCTGACATAATTTGATGTGTAATAAGGTGAGCAGTCAATGTAATTATTGTAGTAATAAACGATCAATTGGATTGCAACATTTCTCCTCCTTTGTCGTTGTCGTTCCCAGTCCATGCTGGTAACTAGTTTGTAAAAAATAACATAACAGAATCATGAATTATTGAATCCAAATAACATAACATTGCAACTAGAATAAAAAAGAGAATAGTAAGGGACGTTAATAGAAAGCAAGCATGAAATGATAAAGTCAAATAATGTTGTTCAATGTTCCAACGAATGACTAAAGTAATAGAATGTCTCTCAAAAATTATAAAATAAATCGGTGATGCCTCAATTTTCCCTACGAGCATAAAAATGATGTAGATAAGAAACCCGTCTGTCTTTCGCCACTGCCTTGAAAAAATCTCTGCGGACAGAATCTTGTAGGAGCTCCACAACAAAAAAGTACAGATCAAAATCATCATCAATCTCCGGGTTCTCTTCCAAAATTTCCACCACCTCGTTAATTGAGGCTCTCTGGTGTTTATGGGGTCATCGTTCGAAGAATCTATCAGGTATGTTATTTGCTTTCTGATAGAGGGACCTCCACTCTTTCTCTTTCTCTTAGACCAATTCGTTGACTGGATTTCAGGGAGGTCCTGGGTGTGAAATGGGGGTGAATCAGCTGACAGGCTAACTGCTGCATTGTCATGGGTAACACCAAAACCTGTCTCACTTGGAGCACAATCATATTTCCCTGTAGCAACGACCCCCCCGAACATATGGTCTAACTTCTCCTCAAACTCGGCTGCAGGCACCACCTGAAAAACAAAACATTCAACCTTTCGATTATTTGGAAAAAAAGAAAATGATAAGGTGCAAATTAGAATAGTTTAATGTTTCCTTACCGCAAGTTTTTTTTCCAACAGTCTTCTGAGGCATCAATTGTTTTTTATATCGGGTNAAACTCGGCTGCAGGCACCACCTGAAAAATAAAACATTCAACCTTTCGATTATTTAGAAAAAAAGAAAATGATAAGGTGCAAATTAGAATGGTTTAATGTTTCCTTACCGCAAGTTTTTTTTCCAACAGTCTTCTGAGGCATCAATTGTTTTTTATACCGGGTCCCAACTCAAACCAGTTGATCCTTTTTTTAATTCCTTCCAAAATTTCTAGTCCTTCTTGAGCTGATCCCATTTGTTTTTCTTTTGAAGTTTGTCATATTCCCTGCCAGTTCTTTCCTTGAAATTCTTAATAATATTTTGCCACCATTTCTTATTAAAATACGTGGTAGATCTATTGCCAAGTTCAGTTTCCTTCAGGCATAGATCACAAAATATTAATTTTTTTTCTTTCTCCCAAAGTATCGATGTTTTGAGCTCTTTAGAATTAGTAGCCATTATATTATTACGATAAAGTGAAGGCATGAGAAATAACATTGACACGATTTAGGAAGAGGCGAGGGTATGATATAAAGTATACATTTTCAGTTTGGTACTTAACCAAAAGAGAATCTAATAAGTCATGCAGTTCATATATGTCTACCATGAACACCATGAAATTTAATTATTTGCAAATATACTAATTTGTGAATTGAAGCAAAGCACATCCATGCAAAGGGTTCTCAGCTATCCTACTAACATGATGTACTCAAAGACAAAGTAATGTATACTAAACTTTACATATATTCGAGTTTATTGCAAGGCAAAACAATGACTGTATAGGTGTGACAAAAAAAATACCAAATGCAACGATATATAAACTTTAAAGAAGCATCACACATAAACATTTCAAGATAGCTAAACAATAGATAAACTTTACAGAAATACACTTCTTCACATTTTGATAGCATACTCTGAGAATTAAAAATAGCCGAAGAGCAACAAATAACATTTTTCATTAATAAACATAAAAAAACCTTTCAAGAAAGCATCACATAACCTTTTTTATTAAAAAAAACCATTGCCAAATCCGAGAGCAAGAAGATTATTGTAGAGAAGAAGTTGGAATAGATCATAATTTGATTTTGGGGAGGAATGAAATGGGAATGAGGACCACTGATATATATAGATTTCAAAACATTACCCGTAGCATTTTCATACCTATTTGCTTTTTAGCCATATCACGAAATGACTCCATAACACCCGAAAAACATCCCAATGTATCGAACAGAGAAATGCAGTTCTCCAGTTTAGGTTTCATACAACATAGTATTGCTAAGAAAGCAAAGTAATTACTACATTTTCCAAAACAATTATCGTATTGCTATACTTCATAGAACAAAAAAAAATTCCATCATATGTAGAGCAACTATGAGCAAGAAAACAAATCCTTTGTTTAAATTGATTTCTAATGCTTCGTAACCCCTTCATGCACCCACATATTAAAGATCCAAACGATATACAAAGCTGGCAATGGGAGAAGAGGAAAGGGAGGAGTAGAGACGCAAGGGAGACTCGGGAGAGAAAGTTTTCGAGATCCTTATACCTTGATTCGTATGGGAGAAGAGGAAAGGGAGGAGGAGAAGAGCAGAAAACGAGCTTCTCTTTTTTCGCATGAGGGGGAAGACGCGGAGGAGGACGCTAGGGCAAAAGTGTCGCGAGAGTAAAAATTTTAGGGGCAAACGCGGGGCCGCGGACATTATCTTGTTGTCGGCTTTCCGAAAGCTTCGGATCACCGCCCCCGCGAAGTTGCGAAACAAACGGACTTTCAAAATTGCTCTCCGCGGTTTTGGGCCGCGCCGCGCAAAAACTGCGGCCCCAAACAGAGCCTAAGACAATGTTTTTCTCTAACCTAGATTTACATTAAATAAAATTTATCAAATTTACTAAATTCATAAATTTACATTTATCATATCCAGTGAATAATGATGAAATAATCAACATCATTTTTTTTTTCCAAATTTACGTCATAAAAAAAAACGAATCGGGGAAGAAGAACACAAAATGTTCAAAAATTCAATATAATAGATGTTGGATTTTATTTTTATTTTTTAAGAATTTAGTTGAGTTTAAATTAAATTTTTGATTAAATCCTGTCAATAACATGCTATCAAACACTAAAAATAATTAATTTAGCTGAACAGCTCACCCAGCTTTATCGCTGCATCCAGTAACGCTGCCGCCCGGCACTGCGTCCTCGCGTGGTCCTGAAGTAAACGCTACAGTATCGACGGCAACTCTCCATTGATATATAAGCTGGAGCTCGCTCACTTGATCTGTCCAAGAAGCATCAACCCAAATCTAGCTTCCCACTTCCAAGGGCGACGATGCACGTCTCCTTTGGCGGCTTCATTCTTCTCTCATCCTCTCCCAAACCCTAGCAACGATCGCTAAGACCTTCCGATTGCAGCCCAAAGACACTCCGTCAATATGTTGTTCGACGAGTCCTCCCTCTCCCGCCACCCCCATCATCGTGCTTNTGCTTCATTCTTCTCTCATCCTCTCCCAAACCCTAGCAACGATCGCTACAGGATTCTCTAAAGACCTTCCGATTGCAGACCAAAGACACTCCGTCAATATGTTGTTCGACGAGTCCTCCCTCTCCCGCCACCCCCATCATCGTGCTTACATCTCCCCGACCACGAGCGTCCCCTCATTGCCGACCTTCTCCGGCAGCACCGGAGGCGAAACATCAAGCCCCCTCCGCCCCTCTCCTACTTCGTCCACATCTTCTTCGTCCGCATCACGCCTTCACACCACACCCTCGTTCGCCTACAACGGCCGAATCGCCGTCGCCCTCGCACCGGCTGCCGCCTTCCTCCTGGACCTTGGCGGCGCTCCCGTCGCCGTTGTTCTCACCATTGGCCTGATGGTCGCGTATATCCTTGACTCCCTCCGCCACAAATCTGCCGCCTTTTTTGCGGTCTGGTTCTCCCTCGTCGCCGCTCAGCTTGCTTTCTTTGCCTCTGCCTCCTCTTCCCTGGCCGCTTCGTCCTCCATCTCCTCGCTCCCGTTAACTGGACTGGCACTCCTTCTCTGTGCGGAGACTAATTTTCTCATCGGTTTATGGGCCTCCCTGCAGTTCCGCTGGATCCAGATTGAGAACCCCTCAATTGTGGCCTCCCTTGAGCGCCTCCTCTTCGCATGCATTCCAGTTGCCACCCCTGCTATCTTCACTTGGGCGGTCATCTCCGCCCTTGGCATGGATAATGCTGCCTACTATTTGTTGGCCTTTGCCTGCATGTCTTATTGGCTCTACTCTCTTCCCCGCTCTTCGTCCTTCCGGTCCAAGCACGAGTCCTCCACGGACTCCCAAATACTCGGCCCCTTGGAGTGTTGCATTCATACCCTCTACCTCATCTTCGCCCCTCTCCTTTTTCATTTCGCCTCCCATCACTCGACTGTCTTCTCTTCCTTTTCCTCCATTTGTGATCTAGTGCTACTCTTCTTCATACCTTTTTTATTCCAGCTTTATGCTTCCACAAAAGGGGCTCTCTGGTGGGTCACTAAGAATGAGATTGAGATTCGGAAGATCCGGGTGGTGAATGGAGCAGTGGCAATGGTGTTTGTTGTGATCTGCCTTGAAGTCAGGGTTGTGTTCCATTCCTTTTCAAGATATGTGCATGCTCCTCCTCCTCTAAACTACCTCCTGGTCACGGTGACTATGCTTGGAGGGGCCTCGGCCGTGGGCTCTTATGCTATAGGCATGGTTGATGATGCTTTTAGTTCTGCAGCTTTCACAGCTTTGGCTGTTTTTGTTAGTGGAGCTGGTGCTCTTATCATTGGTTTTCCCTTACTGGTATGCCTGATAGGACGATTTTTCTGCTTAATTGTTTAGAAAGAGTACTGTTTTATATCATTCTTTTGTATCTTTGATTTATGCTTGACTATTTGTGGTAGGAAGACCAATTGAACAGTGGAAAGCAAATGTCTACTTGCACTATTTCTCTTACCCGATTTCAATTTGCATTTTTTAAACTGTAAAGATTACTCTTTGCTCCTTATTCAGGCGCTCTCATAATATTCCAGTTAATTTCTGCCCTCAAGCCAGTTATCGAAACATGCGCACCATCTTTGGTACCTGAATCCTTNTTCCAGTTAATTTCTGCCCTCAAGCCAGTTATCGAAACATGCGCACCATCTTTGGTACCTGAATCCTTGGTTAAGCTGTTAGAATCTGTTCTAATTGAACTATATATCTGCTTTATTTCATGCAGACAGTTGCATCCCCTATTCTTCAAAATATTGAGATCTTAGGCCAAGACATTTGAAAAAAAAGAACATTTTTTATTTAAAATTTAGTTAGGCAACAATATTTTGATATATNGCTTTATTTCATGTAGACAGTTGCATCCCCTATTCTTCAAAATATTGAGATCTAGGCCAAGACATTTGAAAAAAAAGAACATTTTTTATTTAAAATTTAGTTAGGCAACAATATTTTGATATATGGTTTTTTTGAGTGGTTGAATTTGTGTTTGCATTAATATAAATGAAAAATCATATTTTACATGCATGTTGCTAGTACATGTTGATTTTTTTTTATTGGACTCGTTGGTTGAATATGAATTATGAACAATGAATTGTTTTATTGCAAGAATTTGATTNTATTGGACTCGTTGGTTGAATATGAATTATGAACAATGAATTGTTTTATTGCAAGAATTTGATTGATGTTTGTCCTAGATGCTTTGTTGACTCAGCTGGTAACATTGGTTAATTTTCTATTTTCAATTCATACTTGCTGCTAGTGAGTTTGTGATCGAGAAATTGTCTATAGCTTATGGTTTTCTGTTTCTGCATTGTTCAATCCAGGTTCAGCCCAGGGATAATTGGTTAATCTTAGCAGCACAATATGAAGTTGTTTACTATGACATGAATCCTTGAAGATATATTTCAAATAATGTGTATTCCATTCAAAAGTATAAACTTTAATATGCTTTCTCTTGTGATTTCCATCATATTGTGCTAGCCTTGTTAAATTCTTTGCTTTTATACTGAATCATCAAAGCAATCTAATATGATACTTGAAAATTTTTTTTTCACTTAATTATGCAATTTATATTGGAGAATTATTGGAGCAAGTTTCATAGCTTACTTTTGGTAAATTTGTATCCATTTTTTAAAATCAAATAAATTTTTAAAACATGCATGACATTTTTGAACACCCCTGACCTTCACGCCTCTCTCTTCTTTAATTGCTGCTTTGTTTATGCTACATCATAATCTTAGAATCCATTAAAAAAACTATATAATTGCTGAATAGTTTGTTTAAAGTCAACTTATAAAATGGAAATTTTTATTCCAAGATACTATGTGAGGATATTTATGTTGTATAGTTAATTGTATGAATTTAAATTTAGAGGTACTTGTACTTTATGCCAAAGGCTTTTCGAGCAGTAACCCCCTTGCCATTTAAAAATAGATTGATAACTTCCTGCACTTCTAACTAAAGTTCCACTATTATGTTTTCCTTCCAAGGTGATGGAGAGAAATTAAATGATTTTTTGACCATAGACTAAATGCAACATACCAAAAATTATTATCTTCTTATTGAAATATGTTGTCTGTGCTCTTTCATACCTCCTCTGCTAGATTAATCCTATGTCATAGCTTTTATCCCTTCGCCTCATATTCTCCTTTGTCTTCGATAACCGTCACCTCATTTATCTCTCCAATTTTGATGTCTTGTTCCTAGGGCTGTGAACGTTCCGATTTCGAGCCGATTCAGAGCCGGCTCGAAATCAGATCAAAATTTTTTGATTTGGATCGAAATCAGCTCGTGGATCGATTCTAGTTTTCAATCCGATCTAGATTGAAACTGAATCATTTTACTTGAATGTAATTTTTGGCTTATGAGCTGAATCAATCCGACTCGAAATGTCCGGCTCGAAATATTATTCAATCTGGCTCGAAATATCGCTCGAGATAGCTTGAAACACTGTTTGAGCCAACTTGAAAAATATAATGAGCATTTCATTTGAATAAAAATTATTTATTAATATGAAAAACGAAAAAAGTAAATATACAAAAAGAAAAATGTAATATATTTTTTTTTATTGAATGAATCTTCAAAATACACATTTACAAATTACAATAAGGCGAAATAAATATTATTTGTACCATTATAATCATAACTGAAATTACAAATTTACAAATTACAATTGACAATTATAAATATAATATAAAAATGACATGTAAAAGTAAAAATAAAATGATTCTTGAATCTTGATGACTTGCACCTTCAAGGCTGCAAAAAAAATATAACTTGATAGTAATAAAGTTATATTTAAAATTATTAAATCAGGACTGGGGTTTGGGGCATATACATTCCTTTGCTTTTTATATTTAGTTTTCATACGATTAACTAATTCCTGCATTTCAAAAATTTGGAGAAAAAACCAACAAATAATAGCGCAAAAGAAAAGCTCTTAAAAAAAAAAAATCTGAAAAAAGAAGGCCGAGCTTTAAATGAATAGTGAAAAACTTCAAATTCAATCCATATNCAAAAAAAAAAAAAAATCTGAAAAAAGAAGGCCGAGCTTTAAATGAATAGTGAAAAACTTCAAATTCAATCCATATGCTGTTGAAACCCAATTCTAGCATTGAAAAAAATTTCTTCTATAAAGCTCCATCAAGAAAACTGGTCTCAAGTCTATGAAGCCACAAAACTAAATCCAGCTTTGAGGGAATCACATCTCCAAATTTGTTTATACTAAATTCTTCTAAAGATATTTGTTAATATAATCAAGATAGTAAAGCAATGAAGCTTTAGATAGGGAACCCACATCAAATGATAAGATCTCATCAAAAGAGAGAAAGTCAGGGAAAGAAACCCAAAGCAAGCAGCCAACCATAAACCAGAGACTAGAAAACGGTTGAGCCAAGGAGCAAAAAAATTCAACTTAGCTATCCCAAAACATGATGCAAAATAACTTGTAGTATCTGAACTTATCATAGAAGTAAAGAATAATAATATCCGATATCACATAAATAAATTTGAGTGATTTGAATATGGAAGATAATGTAGTTTGAGAGAAAGGTAACTTCGCAAGTTAAGGAAAATCCAACATAGATATGATTTCATGGATTTCATACCCAAATAAATTGATCTCTGTATCCNGTAATATCCGATATCACATAAATAAATTTCAGTGATTTGAATATGGAAGATAATGTAATTTGAGAGAAAGGTAACTTGGCAAGTTAAGGAAAATCCAACATAGATATGATTTCATGGATTTCATACCCAAATAAATTGATCTCTGTATCCACCTTCTCTTGGAACCGTTTTATGCCCAAAGCTATGATATTCAATTTAGATTAGAAATTCCCTGAGTTACAAATGATTTCAGCAAAATTCTAAAGCTTATTTATAGTGAATGAATGTATGGCATATCATTATTATTGTGCTAAATATTGGCATTGATACAATTCATTTTCTAACCAAAACCAAATATTTTTTAGATTTATGAGCTTCAAATTATGATTGATTTACTGTGAAAGCAAGAATTCATGTATGCAACCATTGCTCCAATTATTTAATCACATGAGTCAGATTATAAATGAGCTTGANTTCATTATCAACAATAAAAAAATATGAATGAGAGCAAAAAAAAAAATAATCTTAATACTCAATATCACTATCTAAACAATATAGTTGTTAATGCTAAAATAGAAGAAGTAAGTGTCAAAGGAACAAAAGTACATATACGGATCAGTACTAAAATTCACAAGGCAGAAATACTAACACATGATGTAAACAACAACATTCCTTCTGAAACATGAATGTCAGAATTAATGCACATATGCAATTCGATATACTCATGCACAATGATCTTCTTAACCACAATATTTTTTATTCTACTATGGTCATATGAAGATGAAACACATAAAGTAGAAATAAAGTCAGTTTCATCAATATCTCGTCTATTGGGTCAAAGAGTTTTTGTTTTTTATCCGTGCATTCAGCTTTACTTTAGTAATTTGCCCTAAAATGTCTACTCATTCAAGATGTGGTGCCACTCTTTTGTTTTACATAAGCTTTCATACAATAATTGCATTTTCACTTGTGTATAATCTTCCCCTTTTTATCACTCATATTTCAGTGAAGTGGTTCCATACCTTTGATCTTTATCTTTTACTTTTCTTATCCTCATTTGTAGCAATTTCACCCACACCCTTAGTAGGAGTTGGTGCTACATCAATATGAGGCTCACTTATAGAACTATTGGATTTACTTTGAGATTCACTAGTCCTTGTTTCTACAAAAAATTACAAACTTAAGCTAATAAATATCGAACAAATATATCATAAATAAAACTCAATCTATCCAAGAACCATAAAACATTGTAACATTGAATGCGTGGTGTAATCATTATAACAATGCACATAACATAGTCATATTGTAATAGACTTGAGTATTATGCATGAAAATTTAAGTGTTATGCTTGTAAAAAAAAAAGTTTAGATGTCAAATATGTAAGTACGTAAAAATTATGCGGAATGCATGTAAACACCCCTTAATATTTTTGATCCCACATGGTCCATGTACTCAACAAGCCTAGCTAATTTCTTTCTTTGAGCTGATTACTAAACTAAAAGACATAAATAACAGAATTTACGCATTAAATATATAAAGAAATGTTTACATAGATAACACACAATTCCTATGTAATTATTTACATATCTAACCCAAACTTTAATTTTATATGCATATATACCAACTTACCTATGCAAACTGCCAACAAATATATCATAAATAAAGTTCAATATATCCAAGAACCATAGAACATTGTAACACTGAAAATCATCATTCGTGCTGTAATCATTAGAACCATGCACATAGCATATGCATATTGTAATAAATTTATGTGTTATGCATGAAAATTTAAGTGTTATGTATGTAAAAAAGAGTTTAGCTGTTAAATATGTAAATACATAATGGTTGTGTGAAATGTTTGTAAATGCCTTGATATTGTTGATTCCACATGGTCTCATGTAGCCGACAAGCCTAGCTAGCCTCTATCTTTGAGCAGATTACTAAACTAAAAGACGTAAATAACAATATTTACTTGTTAAATATATAAAGAAATGTTTACATATATACCACACAATTTTTATGCAATTAATTACACATATAACACCTAAACATTAATTTTTATATGCAGTGTGCCAACTTACCTATGCATGAAATATATTTATTTAGTTGGTAAACTGGATTTAAGAATCTCTAGGATTGACGGATGCCTCTTTAGNCCTATGCAATTAATTACACATCTAACTCCTAAACATTAATTTTTATATGCATGTGTGCCAACTTACCCATGCATGAAATATATTTATTTAGTTGGTAAACTGGATTTAAGAATCTCTAGGATTGACGGATGCCTCTTTAGTCGTTAGGTAGGATTTAACATAAATTCTCTATAAACCCTTCTTAAAACTAGCTACTAAACTGTGAAACAACCTCTAGTCCAAGATGTCTAATACTTGGGCAAGAACTACACGTCAACAGATAGAAAAAATTGCACTGTGAATTTGTGAATATAAATGAAAAAAATTGAATATAAATGAAAAAAAAATTGATCACTCACAGAAAAAATCATAGTGGCTAAGAACTACATAATGTTGATAAAACCACAGCGTTGCTTCCAAACTATTGATCACTTTGTCACAACAAAAGTTGATCACATTCTCACAGAAAAACTGCACTGAAAATAGAACCTCTAAATTTCTTTTCAAACAAAAAAACTTTTGATCACTGTGATTCTACGAATCGTTGTGAGGAAAGATAGAAGAATATGATGAGATAGGGTTACCAAGCCAAAAATTGCCCAACGCACAGAAAAAATTGCACGATACCACCGTTGATGCGTCAAATGCTCAAAACCCCATAGCCCATCGGAGAGCTAGAGAGCGAGATGTGACTATGCTAGAGGGAAGAGACTGTCGACGGAGTCGCAAAACGCGAGAGAGGGCTGAGAGGAAGATATCGCCAAAGTTACTGTATTAGGAGATTAGGGGAAGNAATAGAAAAAATCGCACTGTGAATTTGTGAATATAAATGAAAAAAATTGAATATAAATGAAAAAAAAAATGATCACTCACAGAAAAAATCATAGTGGCTAAGAACTACATCATGTTGATAAAACCACAGCGTTGCTTCCAAACTATTGATCACTTTGTCACAACAAAAGTTGATCACATTCTCACAGAAAAACTGCACTGAAAATAGAACCTCTAAATTTCTTTTCAAACAAAAAAACTTTTGATCACTGTGATTCTGCGAATCGTTGTGAGGAAAGATAGAAGAATATTATGAGATAGGGTTACCAAGCCAGAAATTGCCCAACACACAGAAAAAATTGCACGATACCACTGTTGATGCGTCAAATGCTCAAAACCCCATAGCCCATCGGAGAGGCAGAGAGCGAGATGTGACTATGTTAGAGGGAAGAGACAGTCGACAGAGTCGCAAAACGCGAGAGAGGGCTGAGAGGAAGATATCGCCAAAGTTACTGTATTAGGAGATTAGAGGAAGTGGCGAAGAGAGGGAATGGGAGAAAGTTAGGGGTTTCGGTTGCGTCGGGGAAGCGAAACAATAAATAGAATTATTATATATAGTAGGTTGTGATCCTCACGAAATGCGATCCACCGTTCGTCCATTTTATCGCTGATTCATTTTCAACTTCGATCCGATCCCAATCTGATCTGAGGATGGATCAAAATAAATTCAATCTTTTTATTTGGCTTGTAGCTCGGCTCAAGTATTTTGAGCCGATTTCAATCTGAGCTAAATTTCAATTTGATTTTTGAGCAATTTACGATATTCGAGTCAATTTCACATCCCTAATTGTTCCCATCATCTATACCATTTTCATCGCCTTCTCATGGTTATAACTATACAACGTCTGGTCGGATCTCTTATTTGAGATCAATTTTATTTGAGTTTTCATAGGTTATGACTTCTTTGCTTTTTGTTCTTTATGGGATTCCACATGCACCACTCTCTCTCTGTCGATCTCTCTCTTCCATTCGAGTCTTTTTGATGGAATTGAATCTCTCATAAATTAAAATTGTGTTCTTTAGGTGTGACAAAACCGTTTTCTCTAAATTTATCAATGTACGTCATTTTATTTAAGTTCTTTTATATATATATATATATATATATATATATATATATATATATATATATATATATNAGGAGATTAGGGGAAGTGGCGAAGAGAGGGAATGGGAGAAAGTTAGGGGTTTGGGTTGCGTTGGGGAAGCGAAACAATAAATAGAATTATTATATATAGTTGGTTGTGATCCTCACGAAATGCGATCCACCGTTCGTCCATTTTATCGCTGATTCATTTTCAACTTCGATCCGATCCCAATCTGATCTGAGGATGGATCAAAATAAATTCAATCTTTTTATTTGGCTCGTAGCTCGGCTCAAATATTTTGAGCCGATTTCAATCTGAGCTAAATTTCGATTTGATTTTTGAGCAATTTACGATATTCGAGTCAATTTCACATCCCTAATTGTTCCCATCATCTATACCATTTTCATTCCCTTCTCATGGTTATGACTATACAACGTGTGGTCAGATCTCTTATTTGAGATCAATTTTATTTGAGTTTTCATAGTTATGACTTCTTTGCTTTTTGTTCTTCATGGGATTCCACATGCACAACTCTCTCTCTCTGTCGATCTCTCTCTTCCGTTCGAGTCTTTTTGATGGAATTGAATCTCTCATAAATTAAAATTGTGTTCTTTAGGTGTGATAAGACCGTTTTCTCTAAATTTATCTATGTACGTCATTTTATTTAAGTTCTTATCAAATCTATAAATGTTTATCGTTTGACGTATTAAGCTACTTATTAAAGGCAAATTATGATATATATATATATATATATATATGCCTTTAATAAGTAGCTTAATACGTCAAACGATAAACATTTATAGATTTGATATTATTATGAATTCACCCAATTATGGGAAAGAAAATTTCTTTTGAACTTGGACTGCGAATAAGTCGAGTTGAACTTGAATCATCCCTAACATGAGCTAAAGCTTGAGAGCTTAATTAATTAATCAAGTTTAAGCTTAATTTTATGAGTTTATGTCGGCTCATGATTGACTCATTTATTTTAAAATAATTAAAATGATTTTGATTGATTATTGTAATAAAAAGAGTACTAAATNTTAGTTTGAGAGCTTAATTAATTAATCAAGTTTAAGCTTAATTTTATGAGTTTATGTCGGCTTATGATTGACTCATTTATTTTAAAATAATTAAAATGATTTTGATTGATTATTGTAATAAAAAGAGTACTAAATNGAATAGGAATTGAGTGGTATATATGTAAAGGCACAACAACACATCGGACTTTAAGAAGTAAAACTTCCATTCCCATTAAGCATTTTTATGCTAAATTGGCAAGCAATAATAGAAAATTGCAAAGTAACTGCAACTGTAAAATTATGCAAAACAATAATAAAAAATTGCAAAGCCACTGCAACAACTGTGCCTTAATGAAACATATGGAAAGTGGAAACAACCATGCCTTAAATAAAATTCAAATCACTTAATCAAATATCTGTTAAGCATAAACCTGTCATTGTACAAACAGTTCCACCCTGCAGAAAAATGCATTAATAGCACTCAAACTTTTGTATCTGCATATATTCATATACCCTCTAATCCAATACTTAAAAGACTAACTAAAAGGTCTTTGAACCTTCATAAAGACTTCTGACTAATCTAAAGAAGAAAATTAGTGAAAAGAAAAACAAAATTTTCCAAGGCTAATGTATTCGAGAAAACTTGAAGTATAAGATTCACATCTGAGCTTAAAAACATTTCTAGGCTAATGCAGCTAACACCGTTCAAAGTTATCCAGTAAGTTGTTCTGATTTGAAAAATATGAATTTAACCTTGTATTATTGTCTTAATGATGATTAACACCACAACCAACAAACTGAAAAACATAAAATAATCCAACGTTACAGATAATCAGCTGAGTGTATGCGACTGGCCTTACATCATTGCTCCATCAAAAATACGATTGAATGAACAAAATATTTATCCATATCACCAAATAAGAAACAAGTGTAGCTCCTATTCATTATCAACAATAAAAAAATATGAATGAGAGCAAAAAAAAAAATAATCTTAATACTCAATATCACTATCTAAACAATATAGTTGTTAATGCTAAAATAGAAGAAGTAAGTGTCAAAGGAACAAAAGTACATATACGGATCAGTACTAAAATTCACAAGGCAGAAATACTAACACATGATGTAAACAACAACATTCCTTCTGAAACATGAATGTCAGAATTAATGCACATATGCAATTCGATATACTCATGCACAATGATCTTCTTAACCACAATATTTTTTATTCTACTATGGTCATATGAAGATGAAACACATAAAGTAGAAATAAAGTCAGTTTCATCAATATCTCGTCTATTGGGTCAAAGAGTTTTTGTTTTTTATCCGTGCATTCAGCTTTACTTTAGTAATTTGCCCTAAAATGTCTACTCATTCAAGATGTGGTGCCACTCTTTTGTTTTACATAAGCTTTCATACAATAATTGCATTTTCACTTGTGTATAATCTTCCCCTTTTTATCACTCATATTTCAGTGAAGTGGTTCCATACCTTTGATCTTTATCTTTTACTTTTCTTATCCTCATTTGTAGCAATTTCACCCACACCCTTAGTAGGAGTTGGTGCTACATCAATATGAGGCTCACTTATAGAACTATTGGATTTACTTTGAGATTCACTAGTCCTTGTTTCTACAAAAAATTACAAACTTAAGCTAATAAATATCGAACAAATATATCATAAATAAAACTCAATCTATCCAAGAACCATAAAACATTGTAACATTGAATGCGTGGTGTAATCATTATAACAATGCACATAACATAGTCATATTGTAATAGACTTGAGTATTATGCATGAAAATTTAAGTGTTATGCTTGTAAAAAAAAAAGTTTAGATGTCAAATATGTAAGTACGTAAAAATTATGCGGAATGCATGTAAACACCCCTTAATATTTTTGATCCCACATGGTCCATGTACTCAACAAGCCTAGCTAATTTCTTTCTTTGAGCTGATTACTAAACTAAAAGACATAAATAACAGAATTTACGCATTAAATATATAAAGAAATGTTTACATAGATAACACACAATTCCTATGTAATTATTTACATATCTAACCCAAACTTTAATTTTATATGCATATATACCAACTTACCTATGCAAACTGCCAACAAATATATCATAAATAAAGTTCAATATATCCAAGAACCATAGAACATTGTAACACTGAAAATCATCATTCGTGCTGTAATCATTAGAACCATGCACATAGCATATGCATATTGTAATAAATTTATGTGTTATGCATGAAAATTTAAGTGTTATGTATGTAAAAAAGAGTTTAGCTGTTAAATATGTAAATACATAATGGTTGTGTGAAATGTTTGTAAATGCCTTGATATTGTTGATTCCACATGGTCTCATGTAGCCGACAAGCCTAGCTAGCCTCTATCTTTGAGCAGATTACTAAACTAAAAGACGTAAATAACAATATTTACTTGTTAAATATATAAAGAAATGTTTACATATATACCACACAATT
>JXCR01147600.1:25908-36465 GCA_002079205.1 Phalaenopsis hybrid cultivar
TTTTTTTTTTTCATTTGCTCCTGCAAGGTGTTGTGTAATGATTAGCAATTTTTTGTTTTTATTTCTCTTACCAAATTACTAACTTTTCATGATCAAGTAAGCGTGCTAGGTTCCTTGCTGCAAAATGACTAAAAACAAAATTGTTCTCAGTTATTTTCATAAGGATAGATTGGCTGATACTGGAGTTAACCCAAATCGCAATAGGAAAAATAAATATTGTTACTGAAATTAAATAGGCTTTTACAATCAAATACACATGAAAGGAAAATTACAAAAAAACACGACACACTCATACTAGGGCTCGATTCAGGGGGTGGGGGAGGTCGACTAGGTTGTCAGATAGTGGAGATAGGTGGCTGAAAATTAGTTGTGGGTGGTTGGGACAGAAAAAAGAGGGGTTGGAATTGCATTGGCAGTGAAGCAGAGGGCCTGAACAACGGGGGCAGTTAATGAGAAGGTTTGTGGACTGCAGGACGACAAGAGGAGTGATGTTTGGTGCTGGGGCAGCAAGCAGGGCCTACAACTACAGCAGGATAGGTTGTTATTTAGAGTTGCTCGCCCTACAATGGGATCAAAACCCTTTCATAGAAGAACAAGAAGTCTCTCCTGAGTGGTTGTTAGTAGGGCGAGCAACTCTAACTAACATTTATTAAGCCTTTGGCCCAATACGGTGATCGGATGTAATGGGCCTTGAATTTGCTGGCAGTTTGCCCATCATTGAGATGTACTCTTCTTGAACTTGCTGGCAGTTAGCTCACCATTCCATCAGTTAGTTCACCATTCCATCCGATGGCATATCCTGACACTCAAGGAACATTACATGGTCCAGAGTCACTCGATGAACTCATCCGAATCCATTTTGCCATCAAAATATGAAAAATCCACCTTTACTTTAAGATTTTGTCTTCAGGGTAGAGGTTCTTCATCCTTGGTATCTGTATGGTGGAAGAGATTCACTCCATTCATTTGATCTAGCAAGTCACCGTTATGGCTACGGGTCATTCGTTTGGATGCTCTCTTTTCCTTAGTTTCATTAAGCCGTTGTAGCAATCGACGNTAGACTTTATTTATTTAATTAGTTTTAAAAATGCTATACTCCCCAAATAGGTACGCATTAGAATTAGTTCCATGGTAGCTCTTTAGGCGGAAGATAATGGTATCATTTTGAATTAGTAAACTAATGCTTCAATTTTCTTATTTTCCATTTGATTCCTCATATTCCAAACATCTTAAAATAGGATTTTTTTTTTAAAAACATATATTTTTTACAACAAATTAATTCATCTAATATAGTATTTTAAGTGAAATACCTAANGCATACTTTAAATTCTTGGAAAATACTAATCCTATTTTGGATTATTTTTAAACTCTTTAAAATGGAAGTATTATCATTGTTAGCTTTATCACAATTATANACATACTTTAAATTCTTGGAAAAATCCTATTTTGGATTATTTTTAAACTCTTTAAAATGGAAGTATTATCATTGTTAGCTTTATCACAATTATATCGGATAATCTTATGAATCTTCATTTCTCATTATTTCTAGTGAATGTTGTTGAAGGTATTAAAATTGTTTTGTCCATCTTTTTTTAACTTATCTATAATGCTATATTTTGGTTTATTTATTTTTTTAATAATTCTTCAACATTAATGTTACCTTGAATGNAAATAGGAATTGAGTGGTATATATGTAAAGGCACAACAACACATCGAACTTTAAGAAGTAAAACTTCCATTCCCATTAAGCATTTTTATGCTAAATTGGCAAGCAATAATAGAAAATTTCAAAGTAACTGCAACTGTAAAATTATGCAAAACAATAATAAAAAATTGCAAAGCAACTGCAACAACTGTGCCTTAATGAAACATATGGAAAGTGGAAACAACTATGCCTTAAATAAAATTCAAATCACTTAATCAAATATCTGTTAAGCATAAACCTGTCATTGTGCAAACAGTTCCACCCTGCAGAAAAATGCATTAATAGCACTCAAACTTTTGTATCTGCATATATTCATATACCCATTAATCCAATACTTAAAAAACTAACTAAAAGGTCTTTGAACCTTCATAAACACTTCTGACTAATCTAAAGAAGAAAATTATTGAAAAAAAAAACAAAATTTTCCAAGGCTAATGTATTCGAGAAAACTTGAAGTATAAGATTCACATCTGAGCTTAAAAACATTTCTAGGCTAATGCAGCTAACACCGTTCAAAGTTATCCAGTAAGTTGGTCTGATTTGAAAAATATGAATTTAACCTTGTATTATTGTCTTAATGATGATTAACACCACAACCAACAAACTGAAAAACATAAAATAATCCAACGTTACAGATAATCAGCTGAGTGTATGCGACTGGCCTTACATCATTGCTCCATCAAAAATACGATTGAATGAACAAAATATTTATCCATATCACCAAATAAGAAACAAGTGTAGCTCCTATTCATTATCAACAATAAAAAAATATGAATGAGAGCAAAAAAAAAAAATCATCTTAATACTCAATATCACTATCTGAACAGCATAGTTGTTAATGCTAAAATAGAAGAAGTAAGTGTCAAAGGAACAAAAGTACATATATGGATCAGTACTAAAATTCACAAGGCAGAAATACTAACACATGATGTAAACAACAACATTCCTTCTGAAACATGAATGTCAGAATTAATGCACATATGCAATTCGATATACTCATGCACAATGATCTTCTTAACCACAACATTTTTTATTCTACTATGGTCATATGAAGATGAAACACATAAAGTAGAAATAAAGTCAGTTTCATCAATATCTCGTCTATTGGGTCAAAGAGTTTTTGTTTTTTATCCGTGCATTCAGCTTTACTTTAGTAATTTGCCCTAAAATGTCTACTCATTCAAGATGTGGTGCCACTCTTTTGTTTTACATAAGCTTTCATACAATAATTGCATTTTCACTTGTGTATAATCTTCCCCTTTTTATCACTCATATTTCAGTGAAGTGGTTCCATACCTTTGATCTTTATCTTTTACTTTTCTTATCCTCATTTGTAGCAATTTCACCCACACCCTTAGTAGGAGTTGGTGCTACATCAATATGAGGCTCACTTATAGAACTATTGGATTTACTTTGAGATTCACTAGTCCTTGTTTCTACAAAAAATTACAAACTTAAGCTAATAAATATCGAACAAATATATCATAAATAAAACTCAATCTATCCAAGAACCATAAAACATTGTAACATTGAATGCGTGGTGTAATCATTATAACAATGCACATAACATAGTCATATTGTAATAGACTTGAGTATTATGCATGAAAATTTAAGTGTTATGCTTGTAAAAAAAAAAGTTTAGATGTCAAATATGTAAGTACGTAAAAATTATGCGGAATGCATGTAAACACCCCTTAATATTTTTGATCCCACATGGTCCATGTACTCAACAAGCCTAGCTAATTTCTTTCTTTGAGCTGATTACTAAACTAAAAGACATAAATAACAGAATTTACGCATTAAATATATAAAGAAATGTTTACATAGATAACACACAATTCCTATGTAATTATTTACATATCTAACCCAAACTTTAATTTTATATGCATATATACCAACTTACCTATGCAAACTGCCAACAAATATATCATAAATAAAGTTCAATATATCCAAGAACCATAGAACATTGTAACACTGAAAATCATCATTCGTGCTGTAATCATTAGAACCATGCACATAGCATATGCATATTGTAATAAATTTATGTGTTATGCATGAAAATTTAAGTGTTATGTATGTAAAAAAGAGTTTAGCTGTTAAATATGTAAATACATAATGGTTGTGTGAAATGTTTGTAAATGCCTTGATATTGTTGATTCCACATGGTCTCATGTAGCCGACAAGCCTAGCTAGCCTCTATCTTTGAGCAGATTACTAAACTAAAAGACGTAAATAACAATATTTACTTGTTAAATATATAAAGAAATGTTTACATATATACCACACAATTCCTATGCAATTAATTACACATCTAACTCCTAAACATTAATTTTTATATGCATGTGTGCCAACTTACCCATGCATGAAATATATTTATTTAGTTGGTAAACTGGATTTAAGAATCTCTAGGATTGACGGATGCCTCTTTAGTCGTTCGGTAGGATTTAACATAAATTCTCTATAAACCCTTCTTAAAACTAGCTACTAAACTGTGAAACAACCTCTAGTCCAAGATGTCTAATACTTGGGCAAGAACTACACGTCAACAAATAGAAAAAATCGCACTGTGAATTTGTGAATATAAATGAAAAAAATTGAATATAAATGAAAAAAAAATTGATCACTCACAGAAAAAATCATAGTGGCTAAGAACTACATAATGTTGATAAAACCACAGCGTTGCTTCCAAACTATTGATCACTTTGTCACAACAAAAGTTGATCACATTCTCACAGAAAAACTGCACTGAAAATAGAACCTCTAAATTTCTTTTCAAACAAAAAAACTTTTGATCACTGTGATTCTACGAATCGTTGTGAGGAAAGATAGAAGAATATGATGAGATAGGGTTACCAAGCCAAAAATTGCCCAACGCACAGAAAAAATTGCACGATACCACCGTTGATGCGTCAAATGCTCAAAACCCCATAGCCCATCGGAGAGCTAGAGAGCGAGATGTGACTATGCTAGAGGGAAGAGACTGTCGACGGAGTCGCAAAACGCGAGAGAGGGCTGAGAGGAAGATATCGCCAAAGTTACTGTATTAGGAGATTAGGGGAAGTGGCGAAGAGAGGGAATGGGAGAAAGTTAGGGGTTTGGGTTGCGTTGGGGAAGCGAAACAATAAATAGAATTATTATATATAGTTGGTTGTGATCCTCACGAAATGCGATCCACCGTTCGTCCATTTTATCGCTGATTCATTTTCAACTTCGATCCGATCCCAATCTGATCTGAGGATGGATCAAAATAAATTCAATCTTTTTATTTGGCTCGTAGCTCGGCTCAAATATTTTGAGCCGATTTCAATCTGAGCTAAATTTCGATTTGATTTTTGAGCAATTTACGATATTCGAGTCAATTTCACATCCCTAATTGTTCCCATCATCTATACCATTTTCATTCCCTTCTCATGGTTATGACTATACAACGTGTGGTCAGATCTCTTATTTGAGATCAATTTTATTTGAGTTTTCATAGTTATGACTTCTTTGCTTTTTGTTCTTCATGGGATTCCACATGCACAACTCTCTCTCTCTGTCGATCTCTCTCTTCCGTTCGAGTCTTTTTGATGGAATTGAATCTCTCATAAATTAAAATTGTGTTCTTTAGGTGTGATAAGACCGTTTTCTCTAAATTTATCTATGTACGTCATTTTATTTAAGTTCTTATCAAATCTATAAATGTTTATCGTTTGACGTATTAAGCTACTTATTAAAGGCAAATTATGATATATATATATATATATATATATGCCTTTAATAAGTAGCTTAATACGTCAAACGATAAACATTTATAGATTTGATATTATTATGAATTCACCCAATTATGGGAAAGAAAATTTCTTTTGAACTTGGACTGCGAATAAGTCGAGTTGAACTTGAATCATCCCTAACATGAGCTTTAGTTTGAGAGCTTAATTAATTAATCAAGTTTAAGCTTAATTTTATGAGTTTATGTCGGCTTATGATTGACTCATTTATTTTAAAATAATTAAAATGATTTTGATTGATTATTGTAATAAAAAGAGTACTAAATTAGAGGAATTGTGAGAAATTACTTGATATGTAGATTTGATAATTTTTAAATGTTTTAAATACTGTGTTTCTAAATTTTTGAATTATAATATATTCTAAGTGTATTTTATATTCTTATTTTTTCAACAAGCAAGCTCATAAGCTTGTGAGTTGAGTTGGGGCTGGATTGAGTAGCCTCATTTGCTTATCAAACTTAGTTGACATGCCAATTATCTAGACAAGCTTGAGCTAGCTTATGGCCAACTTGACTCCATTACATCTCTACGCTATGCACAATTAACTATTGACATAAAATAAAATAAAGTGTTCATCATGTTTTTTAAGTTTTCATGAATTTGTCCATTAGTCATGGCTTAGGTAATTTGCAATAAATTAATTAATACTTGCAATATTTGTTGTTATTCATTATTTTAACATTAGGAGTGTCACTAATTGCATCATGAGCTGGAGTTTTTTGTTGGTATTCTGACTAGTTGCATGTTTGATATCTAAAAACAAGGCATTGTTTTTTGAATTTTTGTAGAACTATACTTTTTGTGATTGTCTATAAATTAATGGATTGAGTTTTAATTGTATCTCCTTATGTTGTTTGTTTTATGTAGCTATTAATCTATGAATTACATGTTTAGTTGTGATTATTAAATCCAAAAAATTTAAATGTTTTAAATTTATGCTAATTACCATCAATGCCTTTAATTAATGAAACCACTTAATTAGATCTCTTAATTAGTTAAGTACTTGTAGAAAATAGTAAAGCCTTAGATTCTAAGTAATTAGGATTCAATTATCTAATTAACAATTTAAGAATGCTATACCCCAAATCGGCTCACAAGCTGAAGAGGTACGTTAGGGCTGGCTTAAGTTTGGTTGGTTAGCTCATCGAGCTTGATTAATAGACTATTTATTGAGATGAGATCAGTTTGCTTGAATCAGTTTATGCTCCTACTCCAAACACCATGCACATCATATTAAAGAAAATTGCCATAAATAAAATAATACTTGCTTTTTCATTGTTATTTTTTCTTAAATATCAAGATTACAACACTAATTAGATTTTAGGGTTGTTTTTTTATTTCGTATGAGACTAGTTGTATGTGTAATAATTGAAAACAAGACCACTAATTTATGAATTTTCTTTTGGGTCTTAATTTTGTGATTTGCCCATATATTAGTCATTTAAGTTTTATTTAAACATTATGTTAACTTCTGTTTTGTTGAGTTAGTTATCTTTTAATTACATTATTAATTGTTATTATAACTTAAAAAATGTAATTGTAAAAAAATCATATTAATTATTGCTAATGCTCATTAATTATTACTAATGCCTCTAATTAGTAAAACCATTAATTTTGGTCATTTTTGTAATTAAGTATTAATAGAAAGTAGTCAAGCCTTTCATTCTAATCAATTAGTTTTTAATTATTTAATTAATCTTAAAAAATGCNGGTATGAGACTAGTTGTATGTGTAATAATTGAAAACAAGGCCACTAATTTATGAATTTTCTTTTGGGTCTTAATTTTGTGATTTGCCCATATATTAGTCATTTAAGTTTTATTTAAACATTATGTTAACTTCTGTTTTGTTGAGTTAGTTATCTATTAATTACATTATTAATTGTTATTGTAACTTAAAAAATGTAATTGTCAAAAAATCATATTAATTATTGCTAATGCTCATTAATTATTATTAATGCCTCTAATTAGTAAAACCATTAATTTTGGTCATTTTTGTAATTAAGTGTTAATAGAAAGTAGTCAAGCCTTTCATTCTAATCAATTAGTTTTTAATTATTTAATTAATCTTAAAAAATGCTATACTCTCTGAGTTGGCTCACGGGCAAAATAATCAAGTTATGGTTGGCCTAATCTTGGCGTGTTTGCCCATAAATCTTTGCTAATACAACATTTATCAAGATGAGCCCGAGCCAGCTTACGATCTAGCTTGANACTCTCTGAGTTGGCTCACGGGCAAAATAATCAAGTTATGGTTGGCCTAATCTTGGCTTGTTTGCCCATAAATCTTTGCTAATACAACATTTATCAAGATGAGCCCGAGCCAGCTTACGATCTAGCTTGACTCAATTACACTCCTCCGTTGAACACTATTCACAATTGGCTTAGAATAAAAATTACATCATATTGTTAAAGTAGTTATAATAGTTTAGTTAATTTCTTATAAATAAAAAACACTTTCAATAATGTTTATATTGTCCATTTTAACATTAAGATTGTGACAATAATTGTATCATGGGTTAGAGTTTTTTGTTTGGTTTTGGGATGACTGTGNGCAATATTGTTTTTATTGTCCTTTTTAACATTAAGATTGTGACAATAATTGTATCATGGGTTAGAGTTTTTTGTTTGGTTTTGGGATGACTGTGCATTTAATAATTGAACGCATGCACTAACTTAGAATAAAAGGTTGTGACACTAACTTAATAAAAACATATTGTTTTTATGCCTATAATTTCATGATTATCTATAAATTAGTCATTTTTGCTTTTATTAAAATTTGATATTTGTTTTGTTTAGTTATTATTCTACTAATTTAATGTTTAGTTATTATTCTACTAATTTAATGTTTAGTTATTATTAACAACTAAAAAATTTTAATTGCTACAATATTACACTAATTGCCACTAGTGCCTCTAATTAATGAAACCATTTAGATTATTTTTGTAATTAAGTACTTGTAGAATATAATAAAGCCATAGATTCTAAGTAATTAGACTTTATTTATTTAATTAGTTTTAAAAATGCTATACTCCCCAAATAGATACGCATTAGATTTAGTTCCATGGTAGCTCTTTAGGCGGAAGATAATGGTATCATTTTGAATTAGTAAACTAATGCTTCAATTTTCTTATTTTCCATTTGATTCCTCATATTCCAAACATCTTAAAATAGGATTTTTTTTTTAAAAACATATATTTTTTACAACAAATTAATTCATCTAATATAGTATTTTAAGTGAAATACCTAATTGTCTTATATTTCAATGAAATATTGATTGAAATACCTTTTTTATGCTCTGCAAGATATTAGTCGAATGCTTGGTATGTATCACGTTCGTGGCTTTAAAAGTATGGTCAATACCACAGCACATGTAAAATTTTCATCTTCTTGCCAGTAGCAATGAGTTTTATGTACCAAGCAATAGAACACTACAATATTAAGCCACATTTGGAAATAACTTTGCAGCACACTTGCCAGTATCAATGAGTCTTATGATGTCATGAATAATCAGAAAATTACTCATTCTTTTAATTGATATAATTGCTTTTATCCGAAAATTGGAGATTTATTATTTTTATCCTTCTTTATCTCTCATTCCTTCGAATTGGGAATCAAAGTGACAATAATTCAGAGATATTGTCATACCACTTGAGCTTTGATTGGTGATACATAAGTTTTTGAAACCTGTAAGATTTACATATTTTCTATAAACCCTAGGGTCTNCATGGCTTAGGTAATTTGCAATAAATTAATTAATACTTGCAATATTTGTTGTTATTCATTATTTTAACATTAGGAGTGTCACTAATTGCATCATGAGCTGGAGTTTTTTGTTGGTATTCTGACTAGTTGCATGTTTGATATCTAAAAACAAGGCATTGTTTTTTGAATTTTTGTAGAACTATACTTTTTGTGATTGTCTATAAATTAATGGATTGAGTTTTAATTGTATCTCCTTATGTTGTTTGTTTTATGTAGCTATTAATCTATGAATTACATGTTTAGTTGTGATTATTAAATCCAAAAAATTTAAATGTTTTAAATTTATGCTAATTACCATCAATGCCTTTAATTAATGAAACCACTTAATTAGATCTCTTAATTAGTTAAGTACTTGTAGAAAATAGTAAAGCCTTAGATTCTAAGTAATTAGGATTCAATTATCTAATTAACAATTTAAGAATGCTATACCCCAAATCGGCTCACAAGCTGAAGAGGTACGTTAGGGCTGGCTTAAGTTTGGTTGGTTAGCTCATCGAGCTTGATTAATAGACTATTTATTGAGATGAGATCAGTTTGCTTGAATCAGTTTATGCTCCTACTCCAAACACCATGCACATCATATTAAAGAAAATTTCCATAAATAAAGTAATACTTGCTTTTTCATTGTTATTTTTTCTTAAATATCAAGATTACAACACTAATTAGATTTTAGGGTTGTTTTTTTATTTCGTATGAGACTAGTTGTATGTGTAATAATTGAAAACAAGACCACTAATTTATGAATTTTCTTTTGGGTCTTAATTTTGTGATTTGCCCATATATTAGTCATTTAAGTTTTATTTAAACATTATGTTAACTTCTGTTTTGTTGAGTTAGTTATCTTTTAATTACATTATTAATTGTTATTATAACTTAAAAAATGTAATTGTAAAAAAATCATATTAATTATTGCTAATGCTCATTAATTATTACTAATGCCTCTAATTAGTAAAACCATTAATTTTGGTCATTTTTGTAATTAAGTATTAATAGAAAGTAGTCAAGCCTTTCATTCTAATCAATTAGTTTTTAATTATTTAATTAATCTTAAAAAATGCTATACTCTCTGAGTTGGCTCACGGGCAAAATAATCAAGTTATGGTTGGCCTAATCTTGGCGTGTTTGCCCATAAATCTTTGCTAATACAACATTTATCAAGATGAGCCCGAGCCAGCTTACGATCTAGCTTGACTCAATTACACTCCTCCGTTGAACACTATTCACAATTGGCTTAGAATAAAAATTACATCATATTGTTAAAGTAGTTATAATAGTTTAGTTAATTTCTTATAAATAAAAAACACTTTCAATATTGTTT
>JXCR01147600.1:72500-119016 GCA_002079205.1 Phalaenopsis hybrid cultivar
AATGTGTTTCCTCCAAAATTTTCTTCAGATGAACATAAACCCTACCTATATTTCTTAATAAACCATCCTCATCTAACACATATCTCTCCAAACCACTTGTCTTACCTTGTTCTAGGATTTTCTTAATGCTGCTATCTTTGGCTAAAAAATATTCAATTCTGCCCACTGATGTATAGTTGAACCATACCATCATCATCATAATCAATTATAGATTAATGATTTATTTAAAAATTGCATTTTAATGTTAAAAGATTATATTAAATTTGATAAAAATTAACTTGCAATAAATATTTCATTTATGATTTGCATTTTAAACGTTTGAAAGATTTTTCACAAATGAGAGACAAATAATTGAAATATTGAAAGTATATTTAAATGATTTTAAATGGATATGAAATGATAAGTAAATGCTTAAATCACTTAGTATTTACATCTTTAGTAGCTGTAGGATGTTATTGTACCCGTGCACAAAAAAGAAAATGGAAATGATAAAAGTATACTTTTGGGTGCTAAATTTTGAGGTCACGTAGGGATACAACTTTTTGAGGATATCTTTGGGTATGATGATGATCATGATATGATTTTTTAAAAGAAAAGCAAATGTTAGAAAGACAAATACTTAAATTGAAACATGAAAGATTAATTTAGGATGAAGGTTTACAGTTTATTTAATTAATGAATTACATTTCTTTTGAACGTTCGTACATAGCATTTGCATATTAATTTAATGCATAATAAGATTGTCATTGCTCTCTAAACAAAAAACTTACTATTGAAATTAAGTATTTATATCAGGTAAAACTCAGTTTGATGTACCTGACATGAGGGATTTGATATGCTGAGGACTGTTGATTCTAGGTAGTTGATTGTTTTTTATGGTTTTTGTTTCTTGTACTATTTATTTCCGTATGCTAATATGTTGTTGGTTGGATTGCGATATTATTTTACTTTTAGAGTATGTTGTTGTTTTGGTTGGATTTGATTACTGTTTAGTGTATTTTATGAATTTTAATGACTTATTTTTTTAAGTTACGATGGTTTATTGTAAAATTTAAAATAAATGTTAATATTGTCTGATCGTAGTTTCTGATTTGGTTAATTCTAAGCTATCAGACCAGATCGTGAAAAAATGGTATCAGAGAAATTTTGTGTGAATACTAATAAAATAGGTCATTAGGTTAATTGAATTAATTGATAGACAATATAAATGTAGGGTTAAATTATTGATAATTCTATTCTTTGATATGTTATTTCAGAAATAAGGATAAAAAAGAGGAAGTTGTGCGAATACTGATAAAAAAGAGTCATTAGGTTGATTGAATTAATTGATAGACAATCGAAATGAATTATTAGATTGTGTCTAATTATACTTTTTGATATGTTATTTCAAAAATATGGATAATCTAGAGGAAGTTAGATAGAGTAACATTATGACTAATACATCTCTGAATATCTCTGTGAATATAAATGCTTTTGCTGAGATGATGGCTGCAGTGACTCAGATAATCATGAACTCTGTCTCATACCAGTTTTTGTTGGGGAGACTAGATGGATGAATATTTGAAATTGTTTTAGAATATGATACCTCTCATTTATGGAGGAAGTCCAGTGGATGCCGAGAATTGGTTGATGAGAGTGCAGAAGGTTATAGATAGATCGTCTTGTCCCCAGAGATGAAGAGGTGATGGATTGGTGGAGATGAAGCTAAAGCTTGGCGAAAAGGATTTTGATGCACAATTGATTGTGTTACCCTTGATAAAATTTGAGATAATTTTAGTCATGGATTGGTTATCCAAAAACATTGTCATAATTAATTGCAATAAAAGATTGTCAAATAAATGTATATAGGGAAGCAAAATTCAAATTTTTTGGTGATAGAGGGTTAGCTTGGATGATAACTACATATTTAAAGGCATTTAAATTATTAAACAGTGGAAGTCAGGGTGTTTGGCTCACGTGAATGATATTACCGAGTGAAGTCATTGAATAATATTTCGGTTGTGAAGGACTATCCAAAATGTTTGTTGATTATTCACAAGGACTATCACCAATGAGGGAAATAAATTTTATTATTGAGCTATTGCTAGGTTCTAAGCTAGTATCCAAGGCATCATATGGAATGACACTAAAAGAATTGTAGGAGTTGAAAAGTCAATTGCAAGAATTGCTTGATAAGGGGTTCACTAGGTCCACCTCACCTTTGGGAGCTCCAATGTTATTTGTGAAGAAGAAGGATGAGAGCTTCAAAATATGCATTGACTATAGAGAGTTGAATAAGCTCAAGGTTAAAGTAAATAGTTACCGTCGCCGAGTGATAATTTGATTGAAAAATGAGAAGGAGATTTTGTATTTTCAAAGATTGATATAAGATCAGACTATCGTCAGCTGAGGATTAAAGAGAAAGGTATAATAAAGAGCTTTCATGACTAGATATGAGCATTATGAAGTTGTGATGATGTTATTTGGATCGAGTAATACTCCAATAATTTTTATGGATTGATGAATAGAGTTTTCAAGCGGTTTTTGGATACAATTATGATTGTATTCATAGATGATATACTTGTGTATTCGAGGCATGAAGCTGGCCATATAGATCTTCTGCATGTTGTTCTGCAAGTTTTGAAGAACTAACTGTTTGTCAAATTTTCGAAGTGCGCATTTTGTCTAATAAGTTTGGTTCTTCTTGTGCATATTATCAATGGAGATGACATATATGTGTGGATTTGAATAAGATCAAAGCGATTGCATATTGGCCAAGGCCTACTGTTGTTGAGGTTAGAAGTTTTTTCCAATTAGCTGGTTNTTGGATGATAACTACATATTTAAAGGCATTTAAATTATTAAACAGTGGAAGTCAGGGTGTTTGGCTCACGTGAATGATATTACCGAGTGAAGTCATTGAATAATATTTCGGTTGTGAAGGACTATCCAAAATGTTTGTTGATTATTCACAAGGACTATCACCAATGAGGGAAATAAATTTTATTATTGAGCTATTGCTAGGTTCTAAGCTAGTATCCAAGGCATCATATGGAATGACACTAAAAGAATTGTAGGAGTTGAAAAGTCAATTGCAAGAATTGCTTGATAAGGGGTTCACTAGGTCCACCTCACCTTTGGGAGCTCCAATGTTATTTGTGAAGAANTTTGAAATATAAAGACATGATTTATTTTCTAGATGTTGATAAATTGAGAGAAGAAAAACACACTTATCTCACTGTACTATTCACCCATAGAATAATAAAATATACCGGGAGTTTAAGTAAACATTTTGGTAGCCATGGTTGAAGAGNGTTGAAATATAAAGACATGATTTATTTTCTAGATGTTGATAGTTTGAGAAGAGAAAAACACACTTATCTCACTATACTATTCACCCATAGAATAATAAAATATACCGGGAGTTTAAGTAAACATTTTGGTAGCCATGGTTGAAGAGCGGCAAAATTTGTGACCAAGTGTCTCGCATATTAGCTAGTGAAGGCAGAACATCAACTTCCATGAGGTCAGCTACCATATTTATCTATTGCAGAGTGGAAGTGAGAGGAGATTACTATGGACTTTGTGATTGGATTGCCTAGGTCACNGTCAAAGATAAAAATAAAAACAACATTTATATACATACTACCTAATTCTCATGTATTTGCATGTGTAGCATCTAAATTCTGCTTATTACAATTATACCACTCAAAACTTTCATATCACTTCANTGCAGTTAATTAGTTATATTATTTACACAAATATCAAAGATAAAAATAAAAACAACATTTACATACATACTACCTAATTCTTATGTATTTGCATGTGTAGCATCTAAATTGTACTTATTACAATTATACCACTCAAAACTTTCATATCACACTAAAAAATAACACTATCTTCACTTTTAAATTGTAAAATACACATTTCATATGCATAAGTAAGGTGAAATAAAAATAGAAATTGAGTTTAGTTGCTGTATATGTAAATACATAAGAATCAAGTGGTATGTATGTTAACATTCAAAATAAGAAATGTAAATTTAGTGGTCGGGTNCATATGCATAAGTAAGGTGAAATAAAAACAAAAAATTGAGTTTAGTTGCTGGATGTGTAAATACATAAGAATCAAGTGGTATGTATGTTAACATTCAAAATAAGAAATGTAAATTTAGTGGTCGGGTCGGACGACATCAAGGGCCCAATGGGTAGCATCGGGCCCAGACAATCGCAGGCCCAGTAGAAGCATCATAGCATGGGTTGGTTGCGGGTTGTGTATAATGATAATCCTGTTGTTAATAGCAAATAATGTCTTCATCTACGTTAACGGTAGGCAATGTGGTTCCTACCATGGGTTTTGGGGTTTGGCCCATTTGTCTTGTTTAAATTTTGGAGTATGATTGCATGTAAAGGTTATTGTGTGCCCCCCAAAATTATTTATATACATGCTGTTATTTNTCGTTAATGGTAGGCAAAGTGGATCCTACCGTGGGTTTTGGGGTTTGGCCCATTTGTCTTTTTTTAATTTCGGAGTATGATTGCATGTAAAGGTTATTGTGTGCCCCCCAAAATTATTTATATACATGCTGTTATTTTACTATTATAATTGTTTTCAATAAAATCAAAGGTATCATATTATTATTATTGTGTGATAGTTCTAAAGAAAGATACTTCTTATCTATTTAGAAATATATATGCATAAGACAAATAATTAAATCATTATAAGGCACATTCAAAATTTTTTTAAAAATTTTCCCTAGAAAATATTTACATGTAACTAATTTTAAAAATATTTTTGGAAAAATGATTAGGTACTCGTAGTTTTCAAACAATTTATAGCCAAAATTAAAAATTCTAAAACTACTAAAATGTNTACTATTATAATTGTTTTCAATAAAATCAAAGGTATCATACTATTATTATCGTGTGATAGTTCTAAAGAAAGATACTTCTTATCTATTTAGAAATATATATGCATAAGTCAAATAATTAAATCATTATAAGGCACATTCAAAAATTTTTTTACTTTAACTATTATGGAATTATTCAAATAGCATCACCAAGTAAAAGAATAATAACAATAATAATGATAATATACGTGAAACAGTAAGAAGACAACAACAAACCACTTATAGTAATTCATTCCAACGATTTAAAACATTAACTAATTAATTAAAATTTTGTATTGTAAAATTACAATAAAATATCATACATTCATAAAGCTGACTTGAGATTCGGATAAGTTATTATTTGGTTTTGATTAATGGTAACAAATGTGGGTTCCTTAAATCTTCCAGGGGGATCAAACAGGGATGTCCATTTTCTCTTATATTTTTATTATGGCTTTTGATTATTTATCCAGATATATTAACAGGATGTTCTCTAACTATCCCAACATGTATTATCCAATCAAAGGAAATTTTGGGATTTCTAATCTTGCTTATGCTAATGATTTGGTGATATTTTCTAATAGTAACAATAGATTTATTAGAAGGTTATGGGAGGGCTTAAGTCATTTCCAAGAAGTTTTTGTCTTGGTTTTCAATTATAATAAATGTTGCTTCTATTGTTCTAAAATGGTTTCTACTATGAAGAAGAATTGGAATCAAGACTTTATTATGTGCAATAAAGGGAGTTTGCCTATTGCTTACTTAGGCTTCGATATTGATAAATGCAAAAAAAAAAATCATCTTTTTTATAATCTTATTGAGAAGATCAACAAGAGGATATTGTCTTGGGAGAATCTACTCTTGTCTTTTGGAGGTCAAGTTACTTTACTTAAAAGTGTGCTTACTTTTATATCTCTTTATACTCTTCTTTTTTTGAATATTCCTATTAATCTAATTAAAAAGCTTGAGAANGTGGAACAGTAAGAAGACAACAACAAACCACTTATAGTAATTCATTCCAACGCTTTTAAAACATTAACTAATTAATTAAAAATTTGTATTGTAAAGTTACAATAAAATATCATACATTCATAAAGCTATCTTGAGATTCGGATAAGTTATTATTTGGTTTTGATTAATGGTAACAAATGTGAGTTCCTTAAATCTTCCAGGGGGATCAAACAGAGATGTCCATTTTCTCTTATATTTTTATTATGGCTTTTGATTATTTATCCAGATATCTTAACAGGATGTTCTCTAACTATCCCAACATGTATTAGCCAATTAAAGAAAATTTTGGGATTTCTAATCTTGCTTATGCTAATGATTTGGTGATATTTTCTAATAGTGACAAGAGATCTATTAAAAGGTTATGGGAGGGCCTAAGTAATTTCCAAGAAGTTTTTGGCTTGGTTTTCATTTATAATAAATGTTGCTTCTATTGTTCTAAAATGGTTTATACTATGAAGAAGAATTGGAATCAAGACCTTACTAAGTGCAATAAAGGGAGTTTGCCTATTGCTTATGTAGGCTTCGATATTGATAAATGCAAAAAAAAAATGTTCATTTTTTTATAATATTATTGAGAAGATCAACAAGAGGATATTGTCTTGGGAGAATCTACTTTTGTCTTTTGGAGGTTAAGTTTCTTTACTTAAAAGTGTGCTTATTTTTATATCTCTTTATACTCTTCCTTTTTTGAATATTCCTATTAATCTAATTAAAAAGCTTGAGAACAGTTTTAATAAATTTCTTTGGATGAGCTGGGTGAAAATGTGTAAACCTAGTCATTATGGTGGATTGGGTTTTAAAAACATTAATAACTATATGAAAATCAGCTATATGAAGCTATGGTTTCAATTTAGAAATGGTAATTATCTTTGGTCTTCGTTCATGAAAGTAAGTATTGTGATAATCATCATCCTCTTTATGTGACTGCTAATCCTTAAGGTTGTCAGAATTTATAAGGATTTCTTCTTTTGGGATTTTGGTGATGGGAGCTGTATTTTTTTATATGATCTTTGGTTAGGTGAAGCTCCTTTGGCTAACTCCTAATCAAGCCATTTTGAGATTGATTTGGTATTATTGAATGTTGGAATAGTGATACTTGGGACTTACAGAAGCTCAACAATTTGGTTAGTAAAGAGGATGCTAATCTGATTGCTAAATTTCCTATTACTATTAGAAATTAAAGGTTAAGGTGGCAGTTTTATCTCTAAAATTTTTGCTATATTTTTGCACTTTTCTATTGATAAGGATTTAAATTGGGCTTGGAATTCTTTTGTGAAGCCTTCTCAATCATTTTTCTTTTGGAGGCATTTTCACCGTATTATTCCTACAGATGATATTCTTAAGATGAAAGGTTTGAGACTTTCCTTTATATGCTTTCTTTGCAATCATAATGAGGATAATTTGGATCATATTTTTATTAATCGTTCGTTTGCTAAAGATATTTGGTTTAAGGTTTTCCTTCTTTGTGATAAAACCATGAATGATTTTAATTCTAATTCCATTGATGGTTATATCAGCTATTAGAAAAATTATGGAGGCAGTCTGTTTTATGCTTTTATTCTTATTTAGTCTGTTTGTTCCTTTGGACTACTAGGAATGAGGTTAAACATATGGATAGTCTAATTTATATGGTCTCCTGTTTTACTTATATTAGCAATTTTATTTTAAAAATGCTTAAATATGGGAGATTTAAAAATTTGTTGGTTTGTATTTGTTGAAGCCGTTTTAATAAGTTTAATATTTTGTTTCCTCTGAATTGTAAACATGTTACTAATTTGGTTATGTACAAGAAACCTGGTAATGATGTTTTGAAGATTAATACAGATGGTAGTTGGAAGAATTTTTTGGCAGGAATTGGGGTAATTTGTGATTACTCCTTGGGCATTTGCATTATGTGGCTTTATGCTCCAGATTTTATAGTCTCTCCTATATATGCTGAAGCAGATGCGGTTTTCTTGGCTTTCTTTCTGGCTATTAGATGTGGTTAGGTNGCATGAAACCTGGTAATGATGTTTTGAAGATTAATACAGATGGTAGTTGGAAGAATTTTTTTTGCAGGAATTGTGGTAATTTGTGATTACTCCTTGGGCGTTTGCATTATGTGGCTTTATGCTCCAAATTTTACAGTCTCTCCTATATATGCTGAAGCAGATGCGGTTTTCTTGGCTTTCTTTCTGGCTATTAGATGTGGTTAGGTTAATATTGAGATTGAAATGGATTCCATAGAGCTATGGAATTATTGCAGCAAGAAGAATGAGTATCCTTGGTTTTAAACTATTCATATAAAAAAAATTGCTCTTAAATATATGCATGTTCAATAGAAGTTTATTCATCGAGAAATGAATCAATGTGCTAATTGGACTGCTTAAAGAGGTTTGGATTCTCAGGAGTTTATTTTCTCTACGATTGTTCCTTTGGAGCTGCTTCGTTTAGCCAAGGGGGGTGTTCTGAATTTTCCTTATATTCACGCTGATAAGTTTTTCTAATGTATTTTTTCTTGCGTGACTTGTACGTGTGACTAAGGATTCTTAGACTTTTTACCACTTGTATTCATTATTCATGCATATCCTATGTACTTCATATGATAACATTATTTAGTAATCCATTTTTCCAAATCCTCACTCAAATGATAAAATTCTCACTCATATTTTTCAGTTTTATCAAGTTCTTNTATATTGAGATTGAAATGGATTCCATAGAGCTATGGAATTATTGCGGCAAGAAGAATGAGTATCCTTGGTTTTAAACCATTCATGTAAAAAAAATTGCTCTTAAACATATGCATGTTCAATAGAAGTTTATTCATCGAGAAATGAATCAATGTGCTAATTGGGCTGCTTAAAGAGGTTTGGATTCTCAGGAATTTATTTTCTCTACGATTGTTCCTTTGGAGCTGTTTTGTTCAGGAGTTTATTGCCACTTGTATTCAGTATTCATGCATATCTTATGTACTTCATATGGTAACATTATTTATTAATCCATTTTTCCAAATCCTCACTCAAATGATAAAATTCTCACTCATATTTTTCAGTTTTNGTTGGCTGAATGAATCCTTTTTTTTTGTCTAATATTTAAAAAAAAATAGACATTGGTGACCCCTGCCTAAATTTTTACTTTCACATTTATACCCACTCAAATATTTCGTATAATATAAAAAATATCACTATTTTAGCTTAAAAAAATGAAATATACCTTTTCATGAATAGTTAAGGGGGCATACATGTAAAAAACTAAGATTTAAGTTTTAGGTGTATAAAACCACAAGAATTGAGTGGTATGCAAATCTTACTTTTTTTAATTAAAACGAAAAAATTATTTTGTAAATTTGATCTACAAAAATTAGAGTACTTAATATAACTTTTAGGCATAAACTCTAAACAAGTTAAATGGGCTTTATGAAAATGGCAGCATAATAGTTCTGATATTTAGACCCATGCGAAAACATTAAATGGGCCATATTCGTGATGGTCCTAAAGATAACCGACTTGTGAAAAATAAGAGGCAGTTCTTTAGTGTTATTTATATAGTCGGGAAATGGTTGAACATTCTATTGCATTACAACATCAATGTATGAATAAATTTATTATAAAAAGTGGGCGTTGGGCGATTGTGATCGGTGACAGGTGGTGGTTGATTGTGATAGGAGTGGTGCTGGGCTTTAGCCCATTCTCAAAGTTGTAAGTTTTTTTTCAAGCCTCAAGCTCTCCCCCTCTTCTGAGAGATAGAGGTCTCTATTTTAGTGTTATGTATGCAATTAATGCAAAAATATAAATAATTTTGATCAGATTGTTCAAAGAGATTACTTTTATCAAACAAAGTTTTATGTACATTTGAGTGCCTTAACTATGTTGAAATAAAGAAATCTTAAATTTGTTGGATTTGTCTTGTCAAGACGCTCGATTCAACTATAAACTTACTAGATTCAACATTTGTTTGTCCTTCTAAATATGTCTGAAAAACTTCCAAGTGTGGTTTAAAGACTTTCTCTGAGCTTAATTTTACTCGAATTCGACTAATTTTGATATCATTGGACCCGTCTCATCGAGCCGGTCTTTTTGACTAGAAGTTAGCTAAAATCGAAGCTCTGGATGATCCTTATTTGAAGCTTGAATGTTTATTGCTAGATAAATTACCTCGAGATTCGTGTGAGACGATGAAAATTTATCGACGTCGTATCAATAATTTTTTAAATACAGACTTATTTATTATTTTAAAAGCCATTGAAACTGTCTAGAAATATATATTTGTTTCATGCAAAAAACAAAAAAAAAAGGTTTTAAGCCAAAATTTTATTTGAAACTCCTTGTCACAAATAAATAAAACAGACAAGAACATAAAAGATTAAAATTTCTATGAGAAAATCTATGAAATGAGGAGGAAAGAAAAATTCATAGGAATTAACCAAAAATGAAATGATTCGCTGTATAGTAAAATCATAAATTTTTGTTCTTCCTCTAGACTAGAAAAAATGGGATTAGAAAGTAATGTACCAAAATTTGGTCTCCCAGAATTATGTCAGAGCTGAAAATAATAGGAGATAATCAGATAACATTGAGCTACTGATGATTGTTGGATAATGATGGCTAGACAATAGCGGCCAGANGCCTAAAATTTGTAATTTCCAATTTCCCCCACCTCGTTATATTTTTTGCCTGATACAACAATAACAAGAAGCCTTTATCTTACTAAGTGAGGTTGGCTGAATGAATCCTTAGTTTGTCTAATATTTTAAAAAAAATTAGACATTGGTGACCCCTGCCTAAATTTTTACTTTCACATTTATACCCACCCAAATATTTCATATTATATAAAAAATATCACCATTTTAGCTTTTAAAAATATACATTTTCATGAATAGTTAATGAGGGATACATGCAAAAAATTAAGGTTTAAGTTTTAGGTGTGTAAAACCACAAGAATTGAGTGGTATGCAAGTAAATCTTACTTTTTTTAATTAAAACCAAAAAATTATTTTGTAAATTTGATCTACAAAAATTAGAGTACTTAATATAACTTTTTAGGCATAAACTCTAAACAAGTTAAATGGGCTTTATGAAAATGGCAGCATAATAGTTCTGATATTTAGACCCATGCGAAACTATTAAATGGGCCATAACCGTGATGGTCCTAAAGATAACCGACTTGTGAAACATGAGAGGCAGAACTTTAGTGTTATTTATGCAGACGGGAAATGGTTGAACATTCTATTGCGTTGCAATATCAATGCATGAATAAATTTATTATAAGAAGTGGGGGGTGGGTGATTGCGATCGGTGACAGGTGGTGGTCGATTGTGACAGGAGTGGTTTTTTTCAAGCCTCAAGCTCTCCCCCTCTTCTGAGAGATAAGGGCCTCTATTTATAGTGTTATGTGTGCAATTAATGCAGAAATATAAACAATTTTGACCAGATGGTTCAAAGAGATTACTTTTATCAAACAAAGTTTTATGTACATTTGAGTGTTTTAACTATGTTGAAATAAAGAAATCTTAAATTTGTTGGATTTGTCATGTCAAGACGCTCGATTCAACTATAAACTTACTAGATTCAACATCGTTTGTCATTCTAAATATGTCTGAAAAACTTCCAAGTATGGTTTAAGGACTTTCCCTGAGCTTATTTTACTCAAATTAGACTAGTTATGATATCATTGGACCCGTCTCATCGAGCCGGTCTTTTTGACTAGAAGTTAGCTAAAATCGAAGCTCTGAATGATCCTTATTTGAAGCTTGAATGTTTATTGCTAAAAAAATTACCTCGAGATTCGTATCAGACGATGAAAATTTATCAACCACGTATCAACAATTTTAGATACAGACTCATTTATTATTTTAGAAGCCATTGAAACTGTCAGGAAATATATATTTGTTTCATGCAAAAAAAAAAAAAAATTAAGCCAAAATTTTATTTGAAACTCCTTGTCACAAATAAATAAAACAGACAAGAACATAAAACATTAAAATTTCTATGAGAAAATCAATGAAATGAGGAGGAAAGAAAAATTCATAGGAAGTAACCAAAAATGAAATGATTCGCTGTTTAGTAAAATCATAAATTTTTGTTCTTCCTCTAGACTAGAAAAAAATGGGATTAGAAAGTAATGTACTAAAATTTGGTCTCCCAGAATTATGTCAGAGCTGAAAATAATAGGAGATAATCAGACAACATTGAGCTACTGATGATTGTTGGATAATGATGGCTAGACAATAGCGGCCAGAATGATAATTGTTGGACAAAGAAAGTAAGCAGCAATTGTCAACACTCGATGGGGTCAAAAGGTGACAATTGGCTAATGCTAGGCTACATTATATATATATATATATATANTAAGTTTGATGCATATGTATGCCGCAGATAAAGGCCTGTGAAAGAAACTGTTGACATGTGAAGCTGTTTGGTATTCAAGGGCCACTTTAGTGATTTGGATGGGGCAGCTATAGATTGGCAATAACTAAATTAAAAATGTTGAATGAATAAATAAATAAATAAATTATATATATAATAAATAAAATAAATGTATATTAAAAAATGAATATATAAAAGTATAGGTGAAATACACGTTTCCATGCTCTTGCTTTTGACGCCAATGTGTTATGAGTGCAAATATCAATGTTTTGNTTTCAAGGGCCACTTAAGTGATTTGGATGGGGCAGCTATAGATTGGCAATAACTAAATAAAAAATGTTGAATGAATAAATAAATTATATATATAATAAATAATATAAATGTATATTAAAAAATGAATATATAAAAGTATAGGTGAAATTAGGGCTGTCAAAAAAGCTCGTTATTCGCGAACAGTTCGTATTCGGTTCGTCAATGAGTTTGTGTTTGATTTGTTCGATAAGTAGACGAGACGAACATGAACANCTCTACTGATCAGTTTCAGCTGTTCAGTTGTACAGATGAAGGCATGGGACCATGGAAAACGCCATTGGTACTGCAAGAAGCAGAGAAGAACTCTAAGATCTGGGTTTATATATATATATAAGAGAGTGGGGGTTGTTATGGAAGAGAAGATAGAAGAAGCTATAGGGTGCTTTGGGGAGTGAAGCTAGCTAGTTTGATAGGTAGTGGTAGCACAAGATTGTAGAGAGATTGTGATGTAGTTGGGTAGAGTTACATGAAGATGATGAGTAATTAATCAATAATATTCATTGTCTGTTGTTGCAACTTGCGTCTGGTTCTTTGCACTCTTCAAGTTGCGACANGATAAGAGAGTGGGGGTTGTTATGGAAGAGAAGATGGAAGAAGCTATAGGGTGCTTTGGGGAGTGAAGCTAGCNGCATGGAAAACACCATTGGTACTGCAAGAAGCTGAGAAGAACTCTAAGATCTGGGTTTATATATATAAGAGAGTGGGGGTTGTTATGGAAGAGAAGATGGAAGAAGCTATAGGGTGCTTTGGGGAGTGAAGCTAGCNAGAGAGTGGGGGTTGTTATGGAAGAGAAGATGGAAGAACCTATAGGGTGCTTTGGGGAGTGAAGCTAGCTAGTTTGATAAGTAGTGGTAGCACGAGATTGTAGAGAGATTGTGATGCAGTTGGGTAGAGTTACATGAAGATGATGAGAAATTAATCAATAATATTCATTGTCTGTTGTTGCAACTTGCGTCTGGTTCTTTGCACTCTTCAAGTTGCGACAGAGGGGATGTGACTATCTTTTTGCACAGTATGACTTTATTGTTCTCTCAATATAAACTATATATATATATATATATTCATACATATAAACACACATATACACATATATATACACACATACACATATATATAGATATCTATATATACACCTATATACATACATAGATATACAAATATATACATATATATATATATATAATAATAATAATAATAATAATAATAAATAGTAATGTATAGAAATACTTGGATAAATGCAAAATAACTTAAGTTTATGCATTAAATCGAGTGNGGTCATGTTTAATTTTCTATAGTCTATATAAATTCGCCAACCAGTAACTTGTCTTATTGGAGTTGATTCATTTTTCTCATTTACTTCAACTGTCACTCCTCATTTCTTTGGAACAACGTGAATCAGACTTACCTAAGCACTGTTTGAAATATGATATATAATTCCAACATCTAACCATTTTAAGATTTCTTTTTTAACAACTTCTTTCATTATTTGGGTTTAATCTTCTCTGAGGATCGGCTTTAGGTTTATATTGTTCATCTAATAGAATTTTGTGCATAAAAAATGAAGGACTAGTGTCTTTAATATCTGTTAAAGTTCATTCAAAAGCCTTTTTATATCTTTTCAACATTTTTATTAATTTTTGTTCTTGAATTTCAGTTAAATCAGAAGATAAAATAACAGGCAATGTAGATGAATCTCCTAAAAACACATATTTTAAATGGGCAGGTAATACTTTCAATTCAAGTTGAGGTGGTTTAATACTTGAAGGAATAAGATTTTTATTATCATTTTCGAAAAATTCTAAAGTTTCAAATTTCTCCTGAACATAATCTAAATTCTCTTCTTTTATTTCATTCTCATTCTCACAATACTCTTCTTGCCTTAATTTTTCTTCAAGCACTTCCTTAAATTGCTCATTACTCAGATAATCAGTAACTTTCATCCTAAAACATTCATTATTTTTTTATATTGTAGGATATTTTATATCTTTTGCAATATTAAATGTTACTTATTGATCATTGACTCTCATTAAAAATTTTCCTTTTTGCACCTATCACAACTCTCCTTATTGCAAGAAATGATCTCCCCAAAATAATAGGAATCTGTTTATCTTCCTCCACATATAATACGATAAAGTCTACAAGAAAAATAAATTTATCTACTTTCACAAATACATCTTCTATAATTCTTTTAGGATAAGTTATTGATTGATCAACTAACTGAAAAGTTACAATAGTAGGGGAAATCTCTTCTAAATCTAAATGTTTAAAAATTGATAGAGACATACGAATGATACTCGCTCCTAAATTACATAAGGCTTTTCCAAAAAAACTTTTCACTAATAGTGCAAGGTATAGTAAAACTACTAGGATCTTTTAACTTTTCAAGAAGTTTTTTTCTGAATAATAGTGCTACACTCTTCATTGTGTGCAATGGTCTCATAATCTAAAAATTTCCTTTTCTTGTTTAATATATCCTTCATAAATTTCGCATAACTTGACATTTGTTCCAAAGCCTCAAAGAAAGGAATATTTATCATTAACATTTTAAGGATTTTCAAAAATTTTGTAAATTATTTATCTTTATTCTTTTGTTTCAATCGTTGAGGAAATGGAGGTAGTGGTTTTTCTAAAGGAACTTGTATTGGTTCATTTTTATTATGGTCACTTTTAATCTCTTCCTTCTCCTCCTCAACTTCAGTTTCTCTTTGGATTCTTATTTCTACTTCTTTTCCACTTCATAATTGAATAGCTTTATTTGCTCCTTATTTTGATCTTTTAGATTAACTTCCACAGTACTCGAAAGAATTCCTGAAGGTCTGTTACTAAGTGCAGTAGCAATATGTCTTAATTGATTTTCAATATTTCTAATAGCAACCACTTGATTTTGTATTTGATTTCCCATGTTCAACATTACTTCTTCCATCGTCAACTTATTTTCCTTAACTTGTGGGTTAAGGTTAGAGTTAAATCTAGGAGGATAATAAGGTTGATAGTTAAGATTTTCTTGATTGTTTGAATTTCTTGAGGGATTCACCGAATTGTTATAATTATTCCAACTAAACTTAGGGTGATTTTTCCATCCAGGGTTATAATAATTAGAATATGGATTATTATTTCAATTATTTATAGCATTCAAAGTTTTATAACATGATTGAGTATCAATTATTTGTCATAGTGAATTTTTCTCTAATACTGGTGGTATTTGAGAATAATTCACTCTAATTTGATCAATCTTTTTCGATATAGTGGCAATTTGAGATGCTAAAATAGACATTGCATCAGGACCATGAATACTAGCTACTCTCTTAGAATTTACCCGTTCAGAGGGCCATTAAAAATTGTTAGTAGTCATTTCCTCTATTAAAGAGTATGCTTCTTCAAAAGGTTTTGACATTAGTGATCCACCTGCAACAACATCTATAATAGATCTAAGTGATCCTACTAATCCATTGTAAAAATTTTGAATTATTAATCAATCTATTAAAGCATGGTGTGGACATTTCCTAAGGAGATCTTTAAATCTCTCTCAGGCTTCATATATCGATTCCCCTTCAAACTGACAAAAAGATGTAATATCTTTTCTAAGCTTAGCAGTTTTTGAGGGTCAAGAATAGTTAGCCAAAAATTTTTGTGATAGTTCTCCCCAAGTTCTGATAGATCTGGGTGCTAATGAATTTAACCAAGCTTTAGCTTTATCTCTTAATGAAAAAGGAAAAAGTCTAAGCCTAACAACATCATTAGACACTCCATCATATTTAAACACAATTTTCAAGAAAAATAGCAAGATGTAAGTTAGGATCTTCAGTAGGTGATCCTCTAAACTGATTAAGGATCTTCAGTAGGTCTTCTTTCAAATTGATTATTTTGTACCATTTGGATAATAACAGTTTTAAGCTCAAATGAATTAGCAAGAACATCAGGATTTTGAATAGTCAAGTGAAGTTCATCTGTTATAGGATTAACATAATCTTTTAAAGCTTTTTGTTGATTTTCATTTATTTGATTATCTAAGTGATTCGCCATTTTGTTCAAATTTTTAATTTCTTTTTGTTGTTTTCAAATTTTTCAAATAGTACGTTCTAATTCTGAATCGTAAGGTACTAAACCTTCAAATTCAATATTACGCATAAACAAATATAATAAGCAAAGAAAATTGTCTTAAAAATACTCTTAAGTATATATTTATTTTTTTGGATTTTTTATTTTATTATTTATCTTTTTTTAAAATTTTATTATATGTTATAGTTATCGGTAAATTTCTTAATTTACAAAATCTATTTAATTTACCATTGTTACCTCCGACAACAGTGCCAAAAATTTGATCCCGACGATATAGTTGTGCAAAATATAAAAATTTTACTCCACTTTACAATGGTGCCAAAAAAACTTGATGCGTTATTTTAAGAATATGAAATTTAAGCAATTTATGTAGGGATTCTATGCAAGTATACGTAACATTATCAAGTAATACAAAACTTTCTGTTCAAGCCCTAAATATCGATCCCACAAGGAATGTTTAAATTTGAAATGATAAATAACTAGGAATTTTACAAAAAATAAATAAAGTTATTGTCAGTAATTTCGAATATTTGATGTACTATCAGAACTAAATTATTAACTACTAGCACAACTGAAATGTAAAGTTTAAATAGTAACTACCAAACAATGTTTATGTGATGAAGTTTATCTACTATGAAAAATCATCCTTCTCATTACAATGAATTTTTGGTAAAATAAGATGAGATAAATGGTCTAAATCTGTATTGTACCAAATAAGAAACAATTTTAATTCTCTACCCCGAGTTAGTGTTATAGAGAATCATTGGCTAATCTCAGGTTTAGTCCCTAAATCTGTTGTTAGGCTGGTAGGATACCGACTCTCACTCTAAAGCTCCCACTTCCCTTCCTCTGAAGGCTAATGCTCACTTTAGTTCTTAAACACTAAGAACAAATTGGGGATTTTAGTCTGTCACCCTAAAATCTCTAATTTTACGCCCAACAATGTATATATGCCTATTTATTTGCACTTAATTTCATGAACGAAACGCTCCTCCATCGAATTAAATGTGATTCTCACTATATTGTAGAACTCATACTCCATTTCCCGGATCATATATTTCACAACATATTTTAACATTTCAATTGGCCAGATCGAAAAGTAAATTAAGAATGGAGTGGAAAACCATCATAATTTATTTTATATTTTAAAATTTTCATATCCAAATTATCTCTTCATTTCACCTCAGAGTAGTTTGAAAGATAAAGAAAACTACTCAAACTTCATGAGAAAGATATAACAAAACATAAATTTCATTTATAAAAGAAATTTCATACAACAATAATAAACAAACAAAACTTATCTGAAACTCTTTCTCAAAGCAAATCCCTTGTGGCTTCTCTTGGACTCTTTCTCTCTTTAAAATACTCTTGATTCTCTCTTAGAAGATGTAAGGAAGAAGAAATCTCTCACTTCTCTCCCTCTCTAACAACTCTTAGAAAAGAATTCACACTTAAACTCACCACAAAACTCAAAACTCTAAAAAAATAAATAACTAATGGACTCAAAGTGGTTGGGGGCAGAAGAGAGATTTTTCTGATCAATTTTGTTCTAAATAGAGCCTAATGTTGGTTTTTCAATAGGTGCATCCAAAAATTCTTCAAAAAGCATCCAAATTCATCAAATCTTCTTGAAATCAGTCTTGCACCGACATTGGCGCCAGTGGCCCGTGAATTAATTCATTGTTCTCTGTCAAATGGCGCGGTCGACACTGCTTATGGCACCGTCGGTGTAGAGGAAATTCTTGCCTCTATTCTGTAGGTCTATGCCATCGACGTCCATCCTGGCACCATCGGCGCTGAGTATTTCTTAAAAAATATCATTTTGACTCCAAATTCCATCTTTTTTGCTTCCTTTTTAATTCAAGTCCTAAAAATCAACAATCTGCAATAAAATATGAAAAATACCTTCCTTATAGTGCAATATCACCAAAAATAAGTATAAAATATAGGTCAAAAAATGCATATATTTTTGGTGCATCAATTACTAATCTCCATCTTGAAGCATCATCATCTCTTACTTTTGTTGGATATTTCATGTATTTTGATATATTAAATGTATCTTCTTGATCGTTGACTCTAACGGTTAACTCACCTTTTTATATGTCTATCATAGCTCTTCTAGTGGCAAGAAATGGTCTTCCTAAAATAATTGGAATTTCTTTATCCTCCTCCATATCTAACACAATAAAATCCATAGGGAAGATAAATTTATAAACCTTTACTAATACATCTTCTACAACTCCTTTAGAAAAAGAGATCAAATGATCAGCTAACTGAAGGGTTACAGTAGTGGGAGAAATCTATCCTAAACCCAACCTTATGAAAATAGATAGAGACATAAGGTTAATACTAGCTCCCAAATCACATATGGCTTTTCCAAAAAATCACCCGCCTATACCACAAGGAATAGTAAAACTGTTAGGATCGTTACGTTTTTCAAGATGTTTTTTCTGAATTATAGTGCTACACTCCCCATTAAGTGCAACAACCTCATTATCTATATACTTCCATTTTTCATTAAGTACATCCTTCTTAAACTTTACATAACTTAGCATTTATTTCTGGGCTTCAGCAAATAGAATGTTAATGGTTAGTTTCTTAAAAATTTTCAAGAACTTTAAAATTGTTTATCCAACTTTTGTTGTCGCATTCTCTGAGGAATTAAAGGCGGTGAGTTTTATATATTAGCCTTCATTGGTGTAATAGGGTTTTCTAAATTATGAGGAATATCATTTTTGGGCTTTTGAATTTCCACTCCTTCTTTCTTAACTTCAATCTCTTTTTGAACTTTTGTCTCCAATTCTCTTCCACTTCCAAGTTTAATAGCCTTAATTTGCTCTTTATTTTAATCTTTAGGATTAATTTCAACATTACTCGGAAGAGTTCCTTAAGACATATTGCTAAGTGCATTAGCAATTTGTCCCTATTGATTCTCAATATTTCTAATTGTAGCTCCTTGACTTTATAACTGATTACCCATTTGTAACACCATTTCTTCTATAGACAATTTCTTCTCCTTAAATTATTGGCTTTTGTTAAAGCCTGAAGGATAATAAGGTTTATAGCTAGTACTTCCTTAATTATTTAAATTTCCCAATAGGTTCACTTGATTGTTCCCCCATTGCGAATTCACACCATTAGAGTTATTATTATTCCAACTTAAGTTAGAGTGATTTTTACAACTTGGATTGTAATAGTTAGAATAGGGATTATTAGGTTGATTATTTATTGCATTCAAATTCTCATATGATGATTGAGGATTCATCATTTGTCCCAATGAATTTTTCTCAACCACACGAGTTATTTTGAGATAAATTCATTCCAAATTGTTCTAATTTCTTTGATATTACCATAATTTGAGAAGCCAAAATAGAAATCACATCAGAGTCATGAATACTGGCTAATCTCTTAGGATTTACCCTTTCAGAGGGTTATTGAAAATTGGTAGTAGTCATCTCTTCAATTAACGAATATGCTTCATCAAATTGTTCTGACAGTAATGAACCACCAGCAGCACATCAATGCTAAATCTAAGAGATCCCACTAATCCCTAATAAAATTTTTGAATTATTAACCAATCAGGTAAAGTATGGTTTGGACACTTCCTAAAGAGATCTTTAAATCATTCTCAAGCCTCGTATATTGATTCCCCTTTAAACTGAAAAAAAAGATGTAATATTGTTTTTAAGCTTAACATTTTTTATGGTGGGAAATATTTAGCCAAGAATTTTAGAGATAAATCTCCCCAAGTTTTGATAGATCCAGGTGCTAATGAGTTTGAGCAAATCTTAGCTTTATCCCTTAATGAAAAGGAAAAAGTCTAAGTCTGACAATGTCATTTGACACTCCATCATATTTAAATGTAGTACACAATTCTAGAAAACTAGCAAAATGTTAATTAGGATCTTCAGATGGTGTTCCCCCAAACTGATTATTTTGTATCATTTGGATAATTACATGTTTAAGTTCAAATTAATTAGCAGTTATAACAGGAGTTTGTATACACATGTGAATTTCATCTGTTGTAGGATTAACATAATCTCTTAAGAGTCTCTGTATATGTTGATGTTCATTTTCAATTCCTTGATTATTAAAGTTGTTTTCCATTTGTTTGATTTATTACGTTTTTTTGGTTTTCAAATTTTTCATATAGTTTTCTCAAATTCTGAAATGTAAGGTACTAATCCTTTGGATCTTAAACTATGCATACACAAACACAAATAACAATTCTAATAAAAATAAGCATTCATACAAGAATGTATATATTTTTTTATTACACTAATTTTTTTTTATATAAGTCTTGTAGTTCAAATAATGTCTTTTAAGTTATTAAATAATTTTATGTTACTATCCCAGTAACGGTGCCAAAAACTTCGTGTGAGCTGGAGGCGGCAACCCTAGTGCTACACAAAAAGTTAATGAAGTGATTAATATGTGGATAACTAATCTAGAAAATATGCAAGGCAATCACAATAATAATTAATCACTAGGATGAAAATGCATGTATATGTATCACTCAAGTAATATAGGGCTCTAATGGGGTTTTTAAGTATCAATTCCATAAGGATGTGGAAATTCTTATAATAATAACTCAAAGAAACAATAACCAAACTATAAAAAACTTACTTAAGAAAGCAGTTGAAATCTATTTTATGCAACTAAATAAACTATGTTTACTACATTTATCTCTAAATTTCAAAGCTAAATCTAATGCGTTTAAACTAAGTTTTATGAGAAGAGTTCAAATTTAAGAAAGTATCCTTCCCCTTTACAATAAGGTTATAGTCAGTGAATAACCCAAATCTTTGTAAATTATGTTGTGTCAAATAGGAGCAATTTTATTCTTTATTCTTTTTATGAGCCACAAAGAATATTAGCTAATCCAGAGTTTAGTCCCTAAATCTATGATTAGGTTGGGAAGTTACTATCTCTCATGCTAAAGTTCCCACGGTCTCCTCACCCGAGGGCTAACCTCTCGCTTTAGTTTCCAAACATCTAAACAAAAATGAGGATTTTAGTATGTCACCCTAAAATCTCTAATTTTACGCCGAACAAAACATATTTATCTATCTCTTTACACTTAAGACCATGAACTACATTCTCATTCATGAGACTAAATGTGATTCTTAATTTTTTAAGGAAATCATAGCTCTCTCAGATCATATGTTTCACAATAAATTTTAATAAATCAATTGGTCAGATCAATAAGTAAATGAAGATCGAAGTTTAAATTATCACAATTATTAAATTAAAATGCTTTTAAATAATTTTGTTTTTTCATATGACTATATCTCATTTTAGGGTGAAGGAGAAAGCAAACTAGTCAGATTTCATTAGGAAGATACAACAAAGCATGGATTTATATACCCAAGAAAATCCTTTGAAGTTCCTTTGAATCACTTTCTCTCCTTACAATATCACTCAATTCTCTCTTAGAAATGTACTGAAGCCTCTTACAACTCTTAGAGAAAATCCTCTCTAACACTCTCATGCCACTTAATTCCCACTAATACACACTAATGCACACACTTTTTTCTATCATAAAATCACTCTTATTTAATATAGAGTCAAATTCCCAGGACTCTCCTTTGGCACCCCATCAAAATTCATCCAAATTCACTGTATTTGGAAAATAACATTTTCTAGCACCAAGACGCCAAAATCTGGAGCCTAGGTGCTTCCTTCTTTGTATTCTTGTGCTTAGGTGCCAGATCCTAACACCTAGGTGGCAATTTAAAGTTTTCAAAAAGTGGCAATTTAACTCCAAATTTCATACTTTTTTTGCTTCCTTTCAGCTCCAAATGCCTAACTTAGTGTACCTGCAACAAAAACATGAAAATACCTTTCTTTAAAGTGCAATATCACTAATAGTAAGCATTAAATGTATATATAAAAGTTGAATATATTTAAACATGTCAACATGTTAGATCCTTTACCAATTTGGTCTAAAGTTGTAACTAAGGGTCCTTGGTAGATCCTATAGAGAGGGTCTAGTGGGTAATCTAGAAGTGGCATGCTAGAATCTACCTAACACTATCAAACAATCTCAAACTTTAGATTAATCAATGTTCTTTTTGCACTCAGAAGAGGGTAAGAAAATATGTATGCTCCTATTTGGCACAACACAACATTTAAACATGTAAACTTTTTTATTCCAACACTAATTATGAGTTAATTGAAAGGGGAAAGTTTCTTCACATAATTCAAACTTTTCTACATTTAATTAGTTTATAATTTCTGCATTTTAATTGTGCTTAAAATTAAATCTTGCATACATTTAGTATTAATCTTTTTGAAATACATCAAAATTCTTCTCTTATAAGTTGAGTTTGCACTTTTAATAGAAGTCTCAGTCATTATAGAAGTTAAAGCTTTTCCCCATAGGATTGATGCTAACTTAAAACAATATATATACTTGCATAGTACCCCTAGTGTGTAACTATTTTGTAAATTTTATAACATTTCAATTTTGCACACTAGCCGCTCAATATAAATTGGGTCAAGTTTTTTGCCATCTTTTTAGAACTTTAATATCTGTGTAATTGCGGGTACGATTAAAACGACCAAGGAACAAACAATGTGGTATGCCTTGCAAGTCCAGAAGATGAAATAGAGGGCCATCATTGTCAAGCAAAGATTGAAATTTTTCTTGGATTAGAAGAGGCTAGGGGCTGAGGAGCATGAGGCTCAAGTGGATGCTCTCTTTAAGGAAATCCAAGAGCTGAAAGAAGTTATATTCAATGTTCTCCTGCGTGGAGCATGCCCAAGATCTCTCCTGCCAAGTAGAGGTTGACATTTTCCTCACCATTGGGAGGTTTGTTAAACATAAGCTAGTTGATCCCAAATGGCATGAGATGGAAGAGTTTGGCACACATCTCTTGGACCCTTAGGATGAAGGAGACAATCAGGAGAATAGAATCTCTAGCAATGTTGAATAAGCAAAGGGGGGCACAGAAAAGGGTGTTGAGGGGTCCTTAATTTTTTACTCTTGAAGAAAAATAAGTATTATTTTTCTTCCTCTTTTTTTCAAGGGTTTTAAGAAATTTGTTTTGTATTTTGCCTTCTAATAACAGTCCTTTTTATAAAGGAAACAAAAGTATGTAATCAAGTTCCTTTAAAGAAATGTGAAAGGAATGTTTTTTTAACTGTATGTTGATTGTTTGACAACAAAATCTCTTAGTAAACTTATTGTAGGAGATGCACCCCTAGTTCAATTTTTTATGATGATCATCATGCACCCCTAGCATAGTTTGTCGTTGTCGAGTGGCTATTTATGTTTATGACCTAAGATAATTACCCTATGCCCCTCATGAAACTTGGCGCTACCGGGCAGCGAGTCATCTTAATGGTCAGAGATGATCGCCCTATATCCCTTCACAGTGCTTATCACTGCTAGGAGGTGAGTCATCATAATTACCTCAGTTGATTGTTCTACACTCCTCACAAAGCTTGACGCTGTCTAGTGGTTTTTTATTCTAAAAGTCTAAGGAACAATTATTTTACACACATCATAGACCCCTTCATTGCTAATTTAAAATCAATTTTTAAGAATTGACAATGATTATTCTACACCCCTCTTAGAGCTTATCGCTGTCGAGTAAGATCGTTTGTCGGTCTCGTTTGTTTTGTGGGACATAAGTTATCTGAGCCTAGTAAACTCATAATTTTTATTTTTTCCTTCAGTATTTTGATCTGAAATGATTGTGCCTATATGAAAGAAAATTTATTTGTAGTAAAGAACAAATATAAAAGAAATTCAATTGTATAAAAAAAAGCATTTCATTCGTAAAAAATAAATACAAAAGTTATAGAGTTTTCTATAGGTTTTAAGAAAAAAATCTTTTCAATTCATCACCGCTCCAAATGTTAGGGACCTCTTTTCGAATGAATTTTTTTAATTACCAAGCTCCAGGTCCGACCTTCTGGTGGCTAATGTAGTCGTTATAAGTCTAATCTAGTTTACCGATTGCTTGTGCTTTATAGTAGTGTCAACTTTCTTTAAGTCCAACTCTCCAAGAGGAAAATTTCTTCTCAGACATTTTTTTTCTTCTTTGTTTGAAGTCTTCGTGAAGAAGAGCTAAGTTAGTATGATTTTCCTCTGTCAAGTCCAGTACAAGCATTATTTATTTGTTGTTAGCTTCTTGCCACTCCCCTAGATTTTCTTTGTCAAAGCTAAGACAATCATAACCCTTTAACTGTGATTGTTGTGTTCTACTAGCAACAAGGCCTCCATCTCGTGAGAGCATGAATGAAGTTTGGCTGGTGGATGGGAATGGCATATTCTGGATCACCCATAGTACCAAGGGAAGTAAATCTACCCATCTTCCTTTCATTACTTCCACCTTATTCCTTAGTAGATTTAGGATAATTTTGTTGGTGGCTTCTACTTGGCCATTTGTCTGAGGTTATGCATTAAGGTGAACTTGAGGTTAATTGCTTGGGTTTTATAGAAATCTAAAATCCTTTATCAGTAAACTGGTTTTGTTATTCGTGATGATGACACTTGGTAATACATATAGATAAATTAGATCAGTCCAGATAAAGTTTCAAACATCTTCTGCTATTTTATGGGCGAGTGCCTTTGCTTCAACCCATTTAAAGAAGCAATTAAATTCTACTGCAGAAACTTGATCTACCCTTATACGATGGAAAGAGTTTGAGGATGTTAAGCCCCCATATGATGAAAAGTTAAGGACTTATAATTTGATGAAGTTTTTTGACCAGTTGGTGCCATAGCGTGTTGTATTTTTGACATTACACGCATATTTGGGAATATTATTTTTGTATTTCTTACTAATTTTAGCCAAAAATATCCATGTCTTTGGATTTGCTGGGCTAGTTTTTTTCCTTCATAATGACTCTCATACTCTTTGCCATGAACTCCTTGGAGGATATCTTCAATATTGTTTTCTCTATCACACTTCAAGTATATGGATGTTGTCAGCTTTTTGAGTAGTTTTCCCCTGATGACCATCATATGCTGTGCAACTTTAAATTTGAATCTTCTTTGAATGGTGATCTCCTCATCAGTTTCTCCTATTTGTTGACAATGAAGTTATGGTTCAAACAAGATTTTCTTCTCTTTGATGTGAATCTCCATTACTAGTGGTTCTTCAATGGTATTTCGATCGAGCCTTTGGGATTATCCTTCTCCTAATTGGATATTATTGGATAGGATGTCGATGATCTGTTGATTTTAATTTTTACATTCTCAAGGTATTTTTCCATCGTCTTTACTCTTGCTTTGAATTCTCCATTAAATTGGTTTACAACTAGCTGTGAGTTTAACTTCAGAGTTATGTGGAGAGCTCCCTTTTTGGATGTCAAAGAATGACTTGTGATCAAGGCTTCATATACTTATTGTTTTTTATTAACCCGAAAACTTACCTCAACTTAGTGGTAGATATTTTCCTCCGTTGGACAACATTAAAACACCCTAAGACAAGCATTCAATCAGCTAGAGTCCCCATCTGTGAATAGAGTCCATATGATTTTGTCGATCATTAGCTCCTCCCTAGCTTTTAGTTGTTTGGAGAAATCTGTCAGGAAGTCAGAGAGAACCTGTGCCTTTATTACCCTTCGAAGGACGTAGGAAAGGTTAAATACACTAAGTTCAACTGCCCATTTATGCAGTTGCTCGAATTGCTCTGACCGTATGAGGACAAATTTTAGTGGGTGGTCGATAATTATTATATGGGATGTATCTGAAAGTACAGTCAGAGCTTGTGTGCTGAAACCATCAAAGCAAATGTTTATTTTTTCATTATTGGGTAACTGTGTTCGAAGTCTCTAAGGACTCAACTAGTTTAGTATATTGGGTATTGCTTCTCGAGTTATTCTATGACCAGAACTGAACTAACGGTCTCTGAGCTGATCCCTCAGGTAAAGGGACAGCTTTTCCTTCTATTTGGGCTCTATAGCAAAAAGGAAGAGGTGAGAAATTGCTTGAGGCTCACAAAGGGTTCTACACATTTGACTGTCCACTCAAAGCACTTGGCTTTTCTAAGTGCTTTAAGGGAAGGGGCATATTTTTCTCCTAGTTTTGAGATGAACAGGCTTAGTCCAGCCATTTGGCTTGTTAATTTTTGTTTTTCTTAAGTAATTTTGGGGGATGGCATCCATGAGTGCTTCAAAGTTTTTAGGTTTGGTTTTTATGCCCTCAGAAGTTAGTAGGTACATCAAGAATTTACCAATGGAGGTTCCAAATGTACATTTTGATAAACTCAACTTCATGCTAATTTTTTAATTGTTTGAAAAGTTTCTTGTAAGTCATCTGTATGTTGTGCTGCTGACTGACTCTTAACTAACACATCATCAACATAAACATCAATGTTTTTCTTTAATGATTTGGATTAAAAACTTGAGGTGCTGATAAGTTGTTCTAACATTCTTGAGCCCAAAGAGCATTACATTATAATAATAGACTCCTTTGCTAGTAATAAAATAATTTTTTTGGCATCAGCTGGATGCATCTTAATTTGGTGATACTCGGAGTACACATCGAGGAAACTTTAAATAGAATGGTTGATTGTCAAATCCACCAATTGGGTTGATCCCCAGCAGCAGGTATGCATCCTTTGAATCAGCCTAGTTTAAGAAGATGAAGTCAACATACATCTTTAATTTTTCATTTGCCTTCTACACCATTACAACATTGGAGATCCCTATGGGATATTGAACTATTTCCCTCAACTTTTGCACCTTCTCCTTATGGGTCTTGCTAGTGTTGTGATGGCACTCTTGATTTTTTGTTTCAGTAGATGAGTGATGAATCTATGTTCAACGATGGTACACTGCATCAATTGGTACACCAAACATTTCAGCTGTTGTCCATGCAAAGACATCTCTGTTTTCTTGAAAGGACCAGATCAATAGTTCTCTATGTCTTGCGTTAAAAGCTTTGTTGATTAAAAAACATTTACCTTGCTCCCCTTCAATGATTGATATTTTGAGGGTGGTCTCATTGGTTATGAGACCTCATGTCTTGAGTGGTCATGCTCCACGTTGCTTCTGACTCAAAGGTAATGAACTCGGGAATGTTCCAGGATCCCTCAAACTGTGACGATTTCTCTATCTTGCAAAAATTGGACTAAAAAATGATAAGTAGAGACCACCGCTCTAAAACTGTTGAGGAGCAGGTGACCAAATATAACATTATATGTCAGGTGAGAATCCACCATGAGGAAATCATCCGTCGACTTGAACTGTTACACAATCTCACCCCAGCTGACTTGGAGCCCACTCATAATTATGAGTGCTTCCTTTCTATCACTCAAGAAACTGTACAATGGGTCTAACCGGTGCAATCATTCAGTCGACGACAAGACTTAATTTATTGAACACCTATTAAACAACAAGTTGACAGAGCTCCCTATATAAATCAAAATGCTCCCAACCTGATAGTTATTGAGCACTGTTGTCACCACGATAGCTTCATTGTGATGGTTCTTTCTTTAGGTTATATCATTGTCTATGAAATATATTGATGGATGACTTGGGATTTGGGGTGAAAGTGAAGGCACTGAGTTCCCTAGTTTGTTGCCTCTTCCATTTCGCTAGCCTAAATGGTTCGGTTCCTCCAAATATGGTAGGTATAAATCCTGCAACATGGATGACATTGTTAAAGATTGATTTGTCTAGTACAACCCTCATCGGGACCTTACCTAGCCTTTCAGTTGCGACTCCTGGAGTGATAAACTCCTTCGACTTTCTCTATTTCGTCAGCTCCTCGATCAGACTCTAGAAGTGCCTACATTCCTCCATATCGTGGTTGCAATATCTATGGTACTTACATTACTTTTTTTTGTGTTAGAGAGAAGATCCGGTTCTCATTGGCGGTGCCTGCTTGAAAAAATTATTATCTTGTATGGCATCTACTATCTCCACCGTTAACACCCTCACAGGAGTGGCCTGAGGGACCTTGTGATTATACCACGGTTGTTCGTAGTACCGAGTCAGTCTCTCATGATCCTGAATCAGCCATTGATTATGAGTCACAGCTCGTACTCGTTGGTAGCCTCAATGGTGAGCAAAATTATTGCCGGGGTGACTTTCACAGCGTGGTTGGACGAGGTGGTCACATGTTCTCCGATCGTTTCCACCTGCTACCTTGTGATGGTCACTTTTCGTGCCTTTGGTTGGAGGGCTCATGAGCATTTTCATACGTCTTGACGTATTTAATAACCATCTCTAGCAACTCGACAAATCTTTAGGCTTCCATGAGGACAAGGTCAAAACGAAACCTCTCCAATCTCAAACTTGCGTTAGAGCGTTCTGCACCATGTCGGGTTTCAAATACTTAACCTATAATGTTTCTCTCTTGAACCTCACAATGAACGAGTGTAAGCTCTTGTTGGTCCCTTATTTTAACTACCATAGAGATTGAGCACTCTTCTTAGGTCTCTAGACACTAGCATACTGTGCTAGAAAGAGTCTTCCGAATGCTGCAAAGTAGGTAATGACACCAACTGGTAGTGCATTGAACCATCTAAAGTAGATGATCTCAACATTATGTAGAACATTTTGCACTTGGCGTGTCGAAGATATTTAATAGGCACATTGATGAATCAAAGAACGCGAGGTGATCCTTGAGATCCGATCGTCTCTTATACGATTCCAAAGCTGGCTGTTTAAATTTTTTCGAGGGTTTTAGCTCCCGAGATTTGAAGGGAGAAAACATTCTCTGGTTGCCAAATACTTCAGTTCACCCAAGGGAATGTCGTTCCACCATGGGGGCGGATCTGACGCTGTCCTAAAATACCACCTCATCGACTCTCGCTGGTAGATGATTTGATCTCCTCCCATTTTGCGTCAGTGGTTCCTCTCAATGGGGGTTATGTGGTCCTTACTGAACATGTTCTCCTCCTAGAAGAGGGACTACTTCCAAGGCGACCAGCACTCCGAGGACCTCTGCAAATTGTCCTGACATTTGATTCGTGATCTGAATTTTTAGATATTGTAGACCCTGGTACCTGAATCCTTATACAAAATTTCTAGTGTACACTATCTCTACTATGTCTCCTTGACTAGTTTCTTCTAGCTGCTGCTGTGCTCCTGTTTTTGTTGATGACATGGTTTCACGCTCACTGCACCTAAAAGAATGATGAATCCAAAAGTTTCTAGGAAACACACACAAGGAGTAGAGTGTAACACAGTGTAGGAAGAAGAAACATTAGAGAGCAGTAGAAATGCATAAACTTTTATTATGAAATGAACCCTATTTAACGACATAGAAGCATGTTCATTGAAATTACAGATCTGCCCCCTAATCATTAGTTTTTGGGGGGTTTGAATATTGAATAAAATAAGATAGGTCGGCCTATCTGATCTGTGCGAGGTCTCTCAATCGTTCGTCTGCCTTAATTGTTTGTCTTAGATTCCCTCGTTAATGTCCAGTTGATAATAAAACCATTAACTGTTGGTTCTGTGAGGAATCGATCATTAGGTGATTTGATCCTTGGATATCTTGTCTTGGGATTGATGATTGAAATGATCGCAGCTAATCACTCGAACCCACCATTTGCCGTCTGACCAATCACCTTGCATCGAATTGTAGACGATCGCTCAACCCTCCACCGATCATCTGAGCCATCATTTGTCATTTCTCCCCTTGTTATTGGATTGCGCCAAGATACGTGCTGATGTATTTTTTGTATACAAAACCCAAAATATACTCTTCAAAATATTAATTGAACACAAGTTAACTTGAAAGAGATGTGGATTGCTTATGTTGTTTTATGATAAAGTTAACTATCAATATTATATATTTTGTTGAACACTCTTATCATAAAATTTCAATGCGACATATAATAAAATATAATAACATTATTTTTTTTTTATGATAATATTAGATTAGGTATTGTTTGATCAAATATCTAGTACAAAGAAAATAAAAAAAAAAGTTTTAATTTTTAAAATAATGATTTATATAGACTGAATAATTTAACATATTTTGAAATCATAATAAAATCTTGATGTCATTTGCCGCCGATATCATTAATAGTAACAACAACTATGAAGCGAGCCTGCAACTTAACCCCGGCGATACAGTAAAGCAATCCCTTCCTTCTTCTCCCCTTCGAAGCATAGCACCCGATCGCGCCTCCATAAAAGCAGCCTAAACTGGCATGTCCGGCATATCCCCTCTACCTAGACCATTAATTAACGCCGTCAAGCAAAAGAGCGAGCAAAAATGCCGCCGCGAATTTTCTCCGTCGGCTATAGCTACGACGAGCGGCAGCTGAAGACTAGCAACGGGAAGCTCTTTGGACGGCGGCGGACCATTCACCAGCTATTCGGCGGAGGAAAAGGTTCTGTTTTCATTCTTCCTTTCCCTTCCTGGCTTTTTTGGGGAAAAAAAGGGGGATTATTGATGTGTTTCTCATAGAAAATTGTTTATCTTATTAGTTCTAAAAATTAAATGATATTGGGCTAGTTGGATTTTCCTTGTCAAGACAATCGTCTTGATGAAATTCAGATGTTAATTTGTCTCTTAGGTAATATTAAGGAATTTCTTAACACACTTATAAGTAATTCATTCAAGTTATTTTAGACTTGGATTAAGGTATTTTTAATATTATTATTTTCTAATGATGGAGTTTGAATGATCTGTGAGGCAATTTTTAAAACTTTTTAACTTGAATGTTTAGTTTTTATAGAGCTTAAATTTGCATCAGAATATGCTCTTAGACTAATGAGATTGTCGGTGCAATATCAAAGATGTATGAGAATAGCTTAGATTGTATTAATTAGATTTCATAAGTGTTTAGGTTTTATGCGACATTAATAAAGAAATTAATATTTCCATTTTTTCTTTTTTCAAGATAAAAAAAGTTTAGTGATGGTTGAATTGTTGACAATGATGAACGCTGGAAGTTATTGTTACTTGGTGTTGATGATGGTAGGCGACAAACAATAGATGTTGACAAGTAGAGCTATATAAACTTCTAAATTATACAAATCTCTCGTCATCGTTATATATGTAAAAAGAAGGATTATTTATAGTATTGTGGAAGGAGCATCCTTGTCATATTGATTGAAAAAGAGAACACTCCATGGAACGGTTAGAATTGATCGACTTAATCCTTCATTTTTATGGACATGTTGTCTCAATGATGTCAAACCTGATTGAGAATGGGCTAATTAGATTTATCTTGTTAAGATGCTCATTTTTGGCCAAAGCATATTGTGTGACAGGATCGTGTTAGCACGAATACCAAGGCAGAACATGAGCACGCAACAAAATGGGGTGAACCCCTCGGTCAAAGTTTTCAAAGAGTAACCAATAAAATAATCCAATTTTTCTATGGAGAGATAGACGCGGAGACAAGAAAAACATCCCAGAGCTTTGCCTAGTCATTCACCTTGTTAGCTCGACGACAAACTTAGTATTCAAATGAATGATATCCGCTGAATGAGTCAAGTTGAGGCAAGTCAATCATCAAGTGAATGAGGTGGGTTAGTCAGAGGCCTTAGTAGTAGTTATAAATAAGTTCGACCAAGAGACTTTCAGACCACCTCCACATGATTAAGCCCGTCAGGGCCGAACCAACAAGCATAGGAGTGATGAGCAAAGTTTGTAGCTGTCAACCAATAATCCATCCTCTGGAACCTTTACATATATTGTGCAAATGATCTTCCAGCCCTTAGATTTATTTGTATAGGAAAAAACTTAAGGGTAAATATGTATCCATGGTACCTTCCATATCTATAAATGAGTGAACCTTTCATGAGAAAAAGCGTCCTGAACACTCATTTTTTCAATGTTCATCTTTTCTCCTTCATTTTTTGTGTTCTATTCCTTGGGTGTGATTCCTGGAAACTCTTGGGTTCAACACTCTAAAAGGTGCGGTGAGCGTGAGAAGAGGATCATAGCGCAGTGGCAAAGTAGCCGCCCAAGAAACACGAAACCAAGTAGATGTGGATGATATAAGAGAGATTTTATGCAACAAGTAATTGAGATGATAGAGCAGGTGATGCTAGATGTGAGAGAACGGATGGTGGGTGCCTTTCAAGAATCCCTGGCCAGATGAGGCCAAACCTGCAAAACCTGAACCACCACGAATATAATCACCAAGGCGCGACCCCCGTCACAGAGCAACAACCAATGACAGGCGAGACGAGCCGTTACCCAATGGTCAAATGTCCCAACCAATAGTAGACGAGGGAGATGAATTCCATTACCAGGAGTTTATCGGATCAGCCCCGATGGAGAGCAATCACCCCATATGGACCACAGCCCTCCGCCACACGGAAAACACCTTCTCTTAAAACATTTTTGAGGCTGAACACGTGGCCACTGTTGACTCACCGACCTGGCCAAACACGTAGCCACTGTTGAGTTGGCAGTCATCATATTGAAGATCACTGGCTCATTCAAGTGCCTTTTGTTCTTCACTACGTTGAGGGAGCTGCCCATTTGTTGGCTCAACGCTCCTCCGGTAGGATTCATTCCCTCCTTCAAGTTTAAATGACTATTCATAGCCCATTTTATCAGTGCACAAAAGCCACAGAAGAAGTCTCAAGCTTTCTTATTGATCAAGCAGAAAGAATGAGAGACCCTTCACTCGTATATCAATAGATTTTAGTGGGAAATGCTGAAGATTCAAAATCTCGAACCTATGATTGTGCAAACCCCCATGACACAGGGAGTAAAGAACGAGCATGTCAAATATGCTCTGTGCTTGTGCGAACCAAAATCGATGGACAAATTGCTAGAGATGGCTAACCATCATATTGCCAATGAGGAGTTAGTCATTTACGATCGAGAGGAAGCTAGGAAGGCAATTGTTGATGCCCAATCTTAGAAGAGAGCATCGATAGATGATGCTTGGTAGGTGAAGGACGTCCCATGTCAGCCTACTCACTTACATTACGAAAGCGACCCACAAAACAACGACAAAGAGAGTCAGAAGAGCAACTGTCAAGACAGGCAGTCTCAATACCTTGGGTAACAACTGGCTCGCTGCAATGAGTGACCGACGACCCAACCAGAGAAACTCAAAATGAACCCCCCATGAATTTCAATGGCCAAACTGGTGGAAGCCATCCAAGAAAAGGATTACTTCAAGAAACCTTGGTCAATGAGGGCCATAAGCTTGTCCCAAAACACAAACAAATTTTGTGCCTTCCATAGAGACCATGATCACAACACGGAAGAGTGCAGACTCCTCAGAAGCTTGGTTGAAGACTCTATCAAGGTCGGTAAGTTGAAAGATTTCTCGGCTGCCAAGACAACTGGTGGAGCGAATGATGAGATGTTTGAACTGACACCATCTGGATTGCTGGTATAATACCAGCAATACTCGGAGGAGGCGGAGAGTTCTCCCAACAATCAAGCCTGAAAAGAGTACGGTAGGGATAATTTTGCACCACAAACCTCACCTCTGAAGGACCATAAATCCGCCCATCACGTTGACCAATGAGACCTGTCGACGAAAGGTTAATCTTACAACGACGCAATTGTCAATATGACTTTGATTAACGACTAGCAAGTGGGAAGTATACTCATTGAAATTGAAAGTTAGGCGAACATCTTGTTCAAAGTTGTATTCAACAACTTAATCTGAAGGCACAACCACCCTCTTTTTGGCTTCATGGGGGGAGGAAGGAAGCCCTGTAGTGTTCACGGTGATGGTGACTTGGGGAGATGAGGATCACCAATCCTCAAGGTCCGAAGATTTCCTATTAATCGACTCTCCGCCCACGTAGAATGCCATCTTCTTTCGACTGTTGCGAAACAATTTTTGGGTGGTGACCTCTACCTACCACGTGGTTGTGAAGTTCCCAGAAGATGGGAAGATCATTACTAATTGGGGGGACCTGGAGCAATCGAGGACATGTTACCTTCGAGCAGTGACTAGAGTCGTTCAAGAATCACTCTACCTACAGAGCCGACGAGAGGTCAGCCGAGACCAGCGAGACCACCCTCGAAGTCCCTGCCACTGACAAGGAGACAAGTAAATTCTTTCTAATCAACAAAGTTTTGATTGCAGGTCAAAGGACTTCTCGTCTAAAAGCTTCAAGAGAATTGAAACATCATCACTTGGTCCACCGCCAATATGTTTGGAGTCTCCCTAGATGTCTTATTCCATAGATTGAACATCAATCACACTGTTCGGCCAGCCAAGCAGAAGTTGAGATCTTCGGCTGCCACTCTTGCCAGGTCGATCCAAGAAGTAAAAAACCTACTGGAAGTTGACTACATCCGAAAATTGCATTACCCAACGTGGGTGTCAAATGTGATGATGGTGCAAAAGTCTAATGTGAAATGAAATATGTGTGTTAACTTCATCAACCTAAATGCCACCTGCTCGAAGGACAGTTACCTACTGCCGAGGATCGATGTGTTGGCGCACTCAGTGGTCGAACACTCTGTGATGAGCTACCTGGTTGCTTTCTCTAGCTATCATCAAATCAAGATGCACTCTGCCGATGAAAAAAAATGGGTTTCATGACTTTTGAGGAGTGTATTATTACTTTTGAGGAGTGTATTGTTTTAATGTGATGCCCTTTAGGCTTAAAAATGCTGGGGCTACTTATTAGCAACTTATAAATGTACTTTTTGTAAACAGAAAGGAAGAAATGTTAAAGTGTATGTAGATGTTGTGCAAGTAAAAAGTAAAGTGTCCAAATAACATATAAAGACCTAAAATAGACATTTGAAACTCGCAGAAAATTTTACATGAATTGGAATTCCCTGATGTGCATTTTAGGTTCTTCAACCAAAAAAATTCTAGGTGGTGTTGAGGCAAAACCAGTAAAGGTGAATGCCTTACCGAACATGACTTCTCCCTAAAGCACGAAAGAGGTAAAAAGCTAACCTGCTGAATAGCCGGTCTTAACCGATTCATCTTTAAGTCGAGCGAAAAATACTTGAGATTTTTTAATGTCCTAAGAAAGACCAAACATTTTGAGTGAACTGTCAAGTGCAAGGAAGTATTCAGAAAGTACATTGACTCCCTAGCTTCACCTCTACTCCTATAGAGTTTAAAGCCGAGCAAGGAGCTCTCTCTACCTTGGAGTCGGGTAGGAGGCCGTCAGTTTGTTACTGGTTTGGGAAGAACTGGGCAAACAATTCCATGTTTACTACACTAGCCGTGTCCTGAGGAATGCCAAAAGAACCCTATCATGAAAAAACAAACTTTTGCCCCATCATGTTACCCTGCTTTCAAATACATCCAATTCGGGTCATTACCGATCACCCACTCAAGGTAGTCCTCACTCACCCAGAGCATTTGGTTGGACTCCTCAAATGGACAGTGGAGCTAAGCAAGTTCGAGATCTCCTACATGCCCCAAATGATGACCAGAGCTCAATTGGTGGTTGTTTTCTTAGCGGATTTCGTCAAGCCATTCAAACCAGATGAAGGAACTTCTACCGAAGATTGTATGTGAATTTTGTATACAGATGAAGCTTCCAATACAAGAGCCTCGGGGCTGGGTCTCACACTGAGAAGCGCATTTGGTGAGTGTTACTATCTTTCAATCGCTATGGATTTTGATGTCACTAACAATTAGGTAGAGTAATAGTCATTATTTGCTGGACTATGACTGACATATCACATGGGTGGTTCGTACATTCAAGCAAAAATAAACTCACAACTCATGTTCAATCAAATCAATGGGGCATTTGAGGCTTAAGATGAGGTGATGAGAAAATACCTTGCCAAGGCAAAAGTAGAGATCAGACGTTTTACTAGCTTTTAAATCAATCACATCGGACACGAAGAAAACTCGGTAGTTGACCTCCTATCCAAATGTCCCCAATTGGGAGGCCAAACAACCTAATGATTGGGCCGGCTGACAATCGAAGAAATTGAAGCAAGGAGGTGTCCACTGAAAAATCAAAGTGCAGGATGGACCCTTACATCGATTTTCTTGAAATTAAAGAATTGACAGACGAGGTCACCAACCCAAAGAATTTAAGATCAAGAAAGCCCAGTACATGATCATGAAAGGGATGCTCTTCAGAAGATCCACTACCTTGCTATACTTAAGGTGCCTAGGAGAAAGCTGAAGCCAAGGACGTCAGTCGAAAATTGTATTCGGGCAAATGTGGGAGCCACTCTGGAGGAAAGACGTTGGCCTACTGAGTACAACACTAAGGTTACTTTTGTCCTATGCTTGTCAAAGTCACCAATTAATACACAAAGGGACGAAAAAAATGTTAGAAATATGACCTTTTGCAGCATCAGCTGGCTCAGTAATTACAACCTATAATAAGTATATGATTTTTCGCCATTTAGGGGCTAGACATTCTCGAACTTTTTTCATCCTTCACGGGACAACATAAATTCCTCCTAGTTGCCATTGACTACTTCTCAAAATGGTTGGAGGCCAATGCATTCACCCAAATACCGCAACCATGGTCCAAAATTTTATGTGGACTAAACTATATATTCGGCACTAGCTTACACTAATTCTCACAACCGATAATGGCAACCAATTCGTCGATCGAGGTGTTAAAAGCTTTTTCATGAACCAAGGAATAAATTTAAAATTTATGTCTGTGCACCATCCTCACAACAACGACCAGGCAGAAGCGACCAAAAAGGTTAGACTAAACCTCATAAGGAAAAAGGTCAAAGGAACGAAGGAATAAGGGGCAGATCTTCTGTCGTTGGTACTTTGGGCCATTCGAATGACTTCCTCAATGGCAATGGGTCACAATATTTTTATGCTATCCCACGACATGGAGGCAATGCAACCAGCCGAGTACAATTACCACAGCCAATGAACAGCCATAGCCTTTGCCTTTGATTAAGAAAGGCTAGCAGAGTGGCGACAGACCAATGACGAAGGAGCTAGACTCACCCTCGACTTGGCCAAAGATGTTCATGTCAGTTAGGCTTTTTGCCAAGAGAAAGTTATAATGGAAACCACATGACACTTCAATAAACAAATAAAAGAAAAGTCCTTTGCACCAGGAGACCCCGTCTTCCAAAAAGGCGTTCAAGTATTTCAAAATTTGATTTGTATCTTCTACCAATCCTCGCATTGGTTTAATAGTATTTCAAAATTTGATTTGTTGGAACTAACATATAAAAACTATTGATTGAGTCACCCAAGTCTTAAATTCAGAAAGGTTGAATTAATTTTAGTAGAAATTGCATTGTAGAGATGATGATAAAAGGCAATATCATTAGAACTTGTTCCATGTATATGTGTTTTACCTTTTAACGCACACACACACCCACACATTGTTATTACTTATCATCATCTTTCAAAATATTACATTATTTAAATATTCTTAATTAATTTTGATAACATTTAAATTATCATGTTTTGTTCAGATTTTGAGTGAATTAAACAAAATTTTCGTTCCGTTGGTTCAATGTCTGTTCAATTCTAAAAATAATAATTTCAATTCATATTTTTAATTGGTTAGTATGATATGCATTTGCCAATTTCAAGTCAGATTTGAAAATGGGCTTTTGTGAGGGCTCATTGGAAACAACCCATTAGATAATCGATGTTCTGAATTACATACATAGGGAATTCTAAGATTACTTTGACACCACACATTTAATATTTCTTCTTCATCAATGCGTATTACTCTCAGTGTAGTTACCACCATGTAATCACATCACTCACGAATTTCTTATTGTTTAATCTTTCTAAGATTGTACTAATTCAAATCTCTATACTACCTTTGGTCATATAATTTATAATATTGTAGGCCATACTTCAACGAGTAGGCCATCTTCCCTTTCATATGGCTGAAGGTGTCAATCTAACTAATATCACCCTCACCATAATCCCCCTCTACTTGTCTTCACCAATCTCGCCAACCAAATTAAAATATAGTTCACTCCAAATATTTACACTTCATTTAAAGCTTAGGTTTAATCCCTACATCAATCATCCCATAACCTCTTATTGTCATCAATTTTTATGCGTTAAAACCCTTTTAACTCCGCATATGCCCCTTGGCCACAAGAAGACTAACTTTTTCTCTTACTCCATGTTTACTTGCCCATCTAAATTAGTCATTACTTTTGTAATATCCTCCACATCATCTTGTGATGCTTGGGATAAGTTCACTAGGGATGTATGTAATTTGCTATCATTATCTTGTTTCATTCTTCGAAGACATTCAAATATTAAAAATCTGTGGTGAAAATTCTATATTCTAGTTTCTCAAAATTGTTGAGGAAATTAAATTAATTGAAGATGATAAAGACAAAATACATGCCTTTTACTCTTGTCATTAATTAGGCATAAATGGCGCTTCTTCATCCACTTCCCAACCTTTGCCTACCCGAAGTCCTACAACAATCTCGTTCTGACAATTCGCTTCACGATTGAAATCTTTTAATTGTGCTTCAATGGATTGATTTGGGCTAGATTGGACCCAGATCGAACCAATTTTGGTAACATTATGTTCATCTTGTCAAGACGGTTAGTTGGACTATAAACTTGTTAAAATTAGTGCTTTATTTAATCTTGAATTTAAATTTAAAACATTTATTGCTAAAAAATACCTCGAGATTCATGTTAGGTGATAAAAATTTCTTGATGACACATCAATAATGAAAATGAAAGTGAAATTAATTGAAACTTGAAGTTGAAAAACCATTACATATTTCATGCTGAAATCGAAAGGATAATTAAAATTACGATACAAAAGCAGCTGATAATAATCTATGGAACTTCAAAACCTTCTAAATAGTTGCTTGAACCTTTTTTAGACTTGAAATCAAAACTAGTTTGCTCCAAATCCAAAATAAGTAGCTTGAAATTTCTAACTTAGCTTAAACTTTACTTCACATATGCCACGTGCACGCCTACATTCATATATAGACATACTTGTTTGTTTGGTAATATATAAATTTACTTGAAACTACCACTAACCAAATTCATTTGAAAATAAACTTTATTTTTTTTTCATGATTTTCTTATTGTAATGTAAAAACAACAATTTGATGCTGAGATTATATATGCTATATATTGATGATAAGTTTAGAGTTATTGAAACTTATACTGGAGAATTGTAGCTTTGGTAATCTTTTTAAATCTAATATCCAACTGGCCTAAAAGCACAATTCTGGAAGAGGCTGCCAACAATTTTATATGCTATCAAATCTATATGTTACTCTACTTGCTTAATTCTATATAGTAGGAAACTCTAGAAAAATTTCATGCATCTTTGACAACATAATGAAATCCTGACTAATTTAAATGATATTGAGACTTCCTTTTATTATAAAATTACTCAATTTTCTAATATATAAATTTATCCAGCTTCTGCTAATAAAGAAATATTCTTTTTGAATTGCATGAATATGAATTCTGATTTGTTTCTCTAGTTGCTGATATTGTGCTATGGAGAAACAAGCATTTATCTGGGGCCATTCTTATTGGAGTCACTGTGACCTGGTTTTTGTTCGAAGTTGTGGAGTATCATTTTCTTACTCTCCTCTGCCAACTTTTAATTGCTGCGATGCTTCTGATTTTCATTTGGTCTAATGGAGCTGCTCTGCTTGATCGGTACTTTCTCAATCAAATATTTAACAAAATATTTAGCATTGATGTTATTCTTCTTTTTAGACCTTATATGATTGAGAATGTTTTCTTTAATAACTGAAAAAATATTTCATTTTGGGTTTTATCCATGTGAAAGTCCTTATTCTGAACACTTTCTCAAATATTTTTTTCTTAAAGTAATATTTTGGTAAAACAATCTCAAATTCCTAAGTGAACATTCTATACTGAAATAAAAAAAGACTCGAAAGAACTCAACATGAAACAAATAAAACATTGCCTTACCAAAAGCATAGTAAAATGAGGCCTTGTTAACATATCATTGTTGGATATCTGACTCTTTGGTTAATTAACCCAAATCATATACTTTTATAAGAAATGTGACATCAGATCTTTCACACAATAAAATATTGCATTATACACTTTTGAAACACTGAAATGATAATAAAAGGGACATTTGTGTGTAAATTCTAAGACGGTCAAAATTTCCTTGAGAAAGGTAATGTTTTTTAGTGTTGCTATATATTGCTTTGTTATTTTGAATATATGTTTTGAAATTTTTGATGCATTGTATACATGAAACTCTTTAAGCAACATTCTTTCTATATAGTAATTTAACATGGTATAGTGGCCTCAAAACATATCTTTACCTCTATAAAAGAATATCATGCTTCATGTTTCCATATTGGCAAAATCAAAGAATAAGTATCGAAGTTACTTTTAAATTTATGTCCCATTCAATTGCTTGATTTAGAAAGTATGTTTTAGAAAATTATAAATTTTTTTAGTTCGAACATTAATTGAGATTAGTTCAAAGTTAATGTTGACTTTAAGCTCGATAAATTATCTTGAAACGAAGACTAATGTCATGGTTTCAATTTCACATAAAGAGATTGAAAATGAAATCATAATTTTGAAAATATGTTTTCAATGAATAAGAAACTGAACGATCATTAATGGTTTGGCCTAGTATTTCCTTAATACACTTTGGAACCTTTTTAAGGCTGTATAGTCTTCTTCCAAAGCAAAAAATGATAATTACCAAACATTTTATATTACTTTTGTGCATTTGAAATGAATCTTTTGCATATGACATGAATGTTCATCACTAAGGAACGATCAACCTTGAAAATAGTTCCACACTTAGTATGAGAATAATTTTCTTATTTTGTCCACAAGTATAAGCTTTTTTAATATAGTTGGATGTTTGCTTTAGTTTCGGTTCCTTTATTCTGAGTACATTGTGCTTTTAAGTTTTTCATACGTAGTTATTCTTTTTTTCTTAGTTGTTGTACTTGTACTAAGCTTAAGATGTGCTTAATTTTGGATCATAGAGTTTAGGCCTGGGCCTTGAATACATGTTAATCTATCTCAATTACAACACAAATTCTTATTCATGGAAGTATCATTTTTTAGTCATGGCAATACTTATATTTTTACTCTCTAGCTGTAAACTTCTAGAAAGACCACATATCTTGGAAGTGCTCAAATATAAACATGCTTAATTTTTTATGGTTCTAACAAAACATCAATCATTATACAAAAAATATTTGATATTATGAGATTTATATCAAAGGACTTATGGGGTCTTATCATTTCGCTTAGTTAACTAGCTTTCCTGTAGCAGTCTTAGTCTCATCTCAATATCCTTTCTTTGGTAAATAAGGAATTCTAATGTTAAATTTTCTTATGCCAAATTACCCATATGATTGGTGGCCTTCTTGTGAAGTTTCACTAAAACAATATAACTAACAATATTGTGGAGTAAAACTGAATAATGTCTTGATGAATAAGGATATATACTATGAAAATGGTATTACAACGATACACTAGTTAGAGGGAAGTAATTAAATGACTCATGCAATAAAATGCTATGCTAAGGGAGCTACCTCTAGAATTGTATTTGCCTAATACTATTCTAAGTTCTCTATAAGATAATCATTAAAACATATTTTCATTTAGCAATATAGCTTTTAAAATCCATTTTGTATAGTAAAGCATAATTCTTAAATATTGAGACATTCTTATTATTAAGTTTGAAATTTTGAGAAAACTTGAAAATCAAAATTATTCATATAGGGCTACTTATAAGAGGGTGACCTTCACAGAAAGTACCACATGCACACATAGCCACAAAACTCACACCTACCAATCTGCCCACAGTCCCACCCCTATCTACAACCATATATTTTTTTTACACTGTAACATTATAGCAAAATCCAGTATCATCCATTGAAGTACTGGACAGATCATGAGATGTGTTCCCTAAAACAGATAATATTTTGATTGATACGAGTTCAAGCTTTTATATCCTTATTATGATCTATAGGCCACAAGTATGATATATTGAATTTGCATATCTACAATTGTTAGCCTCATTTTTAGTGAGGTCTTAGTCTCCTAATCTTAGAACCTAGGATCTAGCTTTAGGAGTTCTTATTAGCCATCCTAGCGGACTAGCAATGGAGCCCACCTCCCGTAGAACTTCAAGCCACTTCTTGACTCATTTTTGTGAAGAACTCGGTGGTTCCCAGCACTCAACTTTTAGTTGCAAAGGCTCAAGATCAACATGTAGAGGGCCTGAAAATGAGTTCCTATAGGATCAAATGACCTTAGGTGAACCATTTATGACTCGAATACTCGTGAACGCCGCACTTCACGCACTCGTTGCACCACACATGATTTTGGCTTAAATTGACTCGCCCGCCGACAAACTCGTCCGAACGACCCCGGATGACGAAACGGACCGCGCCGACGCGTCCGGAACTTCGATTTTAGCTAGAAAAGACACCCATATTGTCGGGGTTACGCGCGCACACAGTTTGCACGGAAATCGATGCATTTTTCTTCTTTAGCGGGATGCGGGCCCGGACTCAACCCAGGTCCGACTCGGGTTCGATTCAGGCTAGATATGGGCTAAACACGGGCTAATTGACTCAGCTTATATGATTTCAAATTTCAAATTTTAAAATTCAAATTTATGATTTAATCCCCCATTAAATATTTCTATTTAAATTGGCTGACAGAATGGAATTTATTTAATTCCCCGACAAGGTAAAGGTAACGGCTCTTTTAATTAATTTGGCTCCCCCGCTCCAATTCTAAAAAAGAAAGGATCGCCTTCTTCTTCAGGGATCTTCCTCCTTTTGCCTCGCCCGAACTCCTGCTCATCTGCCCGACAGCCCTCTCACGCTCAATCCGGCGCTCCTCCTCCTTCACAGACCGAGACCCTCAGTCTCGACTCCCTCCTCTTCGGCAAGGGCCCCGCTCGTCTCACCTCGAACAGAAGCGCTCCTTCCCTCTCTGCCTAACGCACCGAAGCACGCATTCACTTGCTTCGCCTCTCCCTTCGCTCGACAATCTCCCGCTCCTGCAATTCGGCTCTGCTCGATCTCGCTCGACAGAAACTCTCGCCTCGTCTTCCTCAATCCTGATCGAAACAGATCTGCTCGATCCCGCAGACCCCGCTCAACGCCCCGCCTGCTCGCCTCTTCCCTGCGTCGAAGAAGCTCGATCCTGATCTCCCGCACCCGCTTGCTCGATCCCGATTCCTGCACTCGCCTGCTCGCCTCTTCCTCACGCTGAAGAAGCTCCGATCTACAAGTCCCGCTCGCCTCCTCTGTACTGAAACCCTCACATCACTCTTGCTCACCCTCGTCGGCTTCCTGCTCGCGTGCGACAGTTGCTCTCGACAAATTCTGCTCGCACAGGAAATCCCTCGCTTCTTCCTTGAGCGACCGAAGCCTCCTCCGCTGTCCTGCTCCTCTGCAACTCAATCACAGCTCCCGATAGAAGCCCTCGCTCACCTCTCGTCCGCCTCAAAGTCGCTCGCCTCACTCGGCTGACCCTCCCTCGTAGGAGGAACACATAACTTCCCAGAGCTTCTGAAAAGCTTTGGAGTGCAGAACCTTAGCGATTGCAATAACTGGTAACGAATTCTTGTTTTGTTCCTATACTTTGCTCATTTTATTTATACAATGCCATCTTGAAATTAAGGAAGATTTATATACATGCCACTTAACTTTTATGTGTTTACATATCTAACACCTAAACTTTAACTCTTACACACATACCAGATAATTCTTAGGTATTTACATTCCTAGCACCTAAACAACCATATTTACATGCACACCACTCAATCTTTGTGCATTTACATGAAAATGTGAATTTCAAATTTTTAAGGATAGAATCACGATATTTCGATGCAATATGAAAGATTTGGGTGGTATAAATGTAAGAATTGAAGTTTAGTTTTTGAGATATGTTAATGCATAGGAATTGTGGGGTTTGCATGCAAATCTTTATTAGATTCTTCTTGGCCGGTGTCTCGGTATTATCGTTGTTTTGAAGAAGAATTGGGATGTCATTCTAGCTGTTTTTTGCCTCAACTTGTTCATCATTTGGACAATAATATACATTGCTGGTTTCAGAGGTTTTATATGCCACCCGGGTGTTGATTCATCTACTGTTTTTTTGGGGGCTTTGTGTCCCATTTAAATGCTGATTTTGAGGGACTTTACTTGTTGTTTTAATGTTGTTTGGAGGGTAATTAAATGATATTTTGGGGACTGTTTTGGGCTGATTTTGCTGCAATCTAGGAGACTGTAAACTTCTTTTCTTGAGCTAATTACACACTGTTTGGGCATCGTTTTGGGTTGCGTTTGTTGGCTGATTTTGAGAGGTTTTGGACACTGTTTTGAGGGGGGTTTAAGGGCTGTTTTGGGGTGTTTTGTGGGCTGGTTTTGGAGCAGCTTGGGCACCGTTTTGGCACTATTTTCGGGTGCTTTTGTGGGTCGATTTGGGGCAATTTATGTACAGTTTTGTGGTGCTTTTGTGGGCTGATCTTGGAGCCCTTAAACACTAATTTTGAAGCCTTTAAATGATATTTTGGGGACTGTTAAGGGGCTTGTTTTGCTGTACTTTCTTGGGTCCGCTTGGTGGCTTGTGTGTTGCATTTTGTGACTTTTGGACTGCGCTTTTCGTAGTATCTTGTGGCTTTTGGATCTCATTTCTTTTTATGTTGAACTGTGAGACTTTTGAGCCAATCAAAACACTGTTTTGGAATAGATTTAAGCACCCTTCTCGAGAGTCTATTTAACTACAGTTATTGAAATACTTTTAACGTTTTTAGGTTGATTCACTTGTTATTTCCCTATTTAATTTGTTAGTTTTGGAAGTGGGTCAACATTCTCTTTTCGTTTGTTTTGTTATTTTTGTTACATGGTTAAGTCAGAAAATGAGAACTTCTGATTTAATTAGTTGGAAAACACTTATTTGAGGGTCAAATGCCTTAAATCACTTTAAACACAAGTTAAAACATAGGCTTCTAGATTTTTAGGAGCACACCCTAGGTGAGAGCCCGTTCACGTAGCCTTCAATGTAGGTTTCCTAGACTTTAGGAGCACACCTATGTGAGAGTCCATTCACTTAGCCCTCAGCATAGGCTTCCTAGATTTTAGGAGTGCACCCTAGGTGAGAGTCCATTCACCTAATCCTCAACATAAACTTCCTAGGTTTTAGGAGCACACACCTTAGGTGAGAACCCATCCACCTAGTCCTTAGTGTAGACCTCTTAGACATTAGGTGAGAACCCATCCACCTAATCCTCAGTGTAAGCTTTTTAGAGCTTAAGTGCACACCTTAGGTGAGAGCCCATCTACCTAATCTCTGCAGTGTAACCTCCCAAGGTTTTAGGAGCATACCCTAGGTAAGGGTTCATTCATCTAATCCTTAAATGCACAATTAAACTTGACACTTCACCCTGATTCACAAACTGATCAAGACACTAGACACCAGGATGCACCGAGGCGTAGTCCATGCTTCCTTAATTNTCAATGATACTATTCCCCGACTCTTGATGGGATTGTTGCCCCCGACACTCTTAGGTTGTCAGTAGTTCTAGCACAATTAGAGTGACTAGTTTGTGGACTATACGACTTCACAAAATATTTACGAAAATAAAACAAAAATCCTTTTTTGCATGTTAAAAAGAACTCTTCATAAAAAAAAAGACAAATAATAACTTTTGCATGAAAATTTTTATATAAAAATTTATAAAGGTCCACGGCTAGTCACTTGGATTGAGGTTAAAGACTGCCTTCTGTAGATTGTCGAGCCGATAACTCCTGTTCAAGATCGGAAAGCACACAGCCCAGCTCTGAGCCCCCCTCTTTTACCAATGTCTTATACCTAGTCCTGAGCTATCATATGTGGTTACAGGTTTCTTTTGCTCGTGATTTTTACAACTCATTTTTATGACTTTTATGTTGGGTTTTCTCGCATTGTTTAATTTTCTTGCAAGTTTATTTAATTCTGCTGCAAATTATATTATGCTCGCAACGTTAATCGCACAACAGTAGCAGATGCCCAAGTACGCTTTTACAGTTTATCTACAACATTTCACTTTACTGCAGTTTACCTTTCAAGTATCTTTTATTTAC
>JXCR01147600.1:120679-165589 GCA_002079205.1 Phalaenopsis hybrid cultivar
CGTGAAAGCACCTTATATGATGACAACATATTCTGAATATTGAGAGATGTTTTTATAGATTCATTCTATTATTTACTATGTGCTTAGCCATTTATGTACATATTACTGTGCAAATGATATGTATTTGGATATTTTCACAAATTAACATTACATAATGTTATATGAGTTAGGTGTGTTAAAGATAAATTGTTTCCCTTCCATTGATTCTTGTAAAGTTTATTTGTGAGGAAAAACCTTCTATTGCCTTCCATTGATTCTTGCGGATTTATAGAATGCGATTTTTGTGATGACCAACCTTACATTACAGTCCACAAGATATCTTACAAATATCATAGATTTCCGATTCCATTGAAAAAACTCTTTGAGTAAACATTGAGTTTTTTTGTCCCATCTCTTAGATTTATGATAAAACTATAGAGGAAAAGCTTAATCCCTTTTTTTGGGCATAAATTAGATGTTGACCTCAATTTTGGTGAGGTTTTTTCTTCCTCTTAGTGCTTAGGATCTAGCCATAGAACTTTCTTTTTTACTATCATAGAAGACTAGAGATGGAACCCACCTACATAGAAATTCAAACCACTTCTTTACTCTCTTTGAAACCCACATGGATGAAAAATAAACTTTCTGCACTTGGAAGGTTGAGACCGACATGTAAGGGTTCAAAGGATGAGTGCCCATAAGACTATTTGGACTTAGGGCAGCCTTGGGTGATTAGGGCTTGGTCTTCCACATACTTAAGCACATCACAACTCTCCCCTTGTCCTATGACCCCAAGATCACACCCATTGAACTTATTCCCTTTTGCTCCTTTGGAAACTCATGTGGGTGGTCCCCAAGCTCTTAGCCCTTGGCTAGGGTGGCTAAGAACCACACATAAAGGATCCAAAGTAAGCTTCCCCTTGGTCCCATTGCTCTAATAGGGTAATCTTGTGATTTGTACCTTCAATAGATTTCAATCCTTCCCAAATAACCAATTTTGGTCTTTTAGCCCCAAACTTTTTTAAAATTATCAAATTGCCCCTGGAACCCTAAAATTCCAGCAATTACTCAAATAGTAATTTTTTTACCCAAAAATCATGTCAAACCATTCTAAATCATCTGAATTGACAAAAACACCCCAAAATTTCAAAATACCCATAAATTTTCCAAAATTACCAAAATGCCTTTCACATCCTAAAAATTCCCAAAATCATGTCAAACCTCCCCTAAACCCATCCTAACCATCTATTGGGCCCAATTTGACCAAATTGATCAATTTCGACCAAGATCCCAATTTTGCCCCTAAAGACTCAATATCTCCAAACTAATACCAATTTCCACTCAATTAATTTCAATTTCACTCAATTTCAATACTAAATCATTTATTAACAGGCCCAATCCTAATTTGCACCAATTTAGAGCTCAATTAAGCCAACCTTCAAACCCTGATTTCAATTTTGAGCCAAAATCCCCAATTTGACCATAGCTCCAAATTCCATCAAATTGAACCTCATGAACAATCCAATTCTCCCAATTTTGAATTCTAAACCCTTCATAACATCACTCTAGATCAATTTGAACCCTCAATTGGTTTAGACCCAAACCCTTGCCTAGCCTAAATCGAAGTTCAAACCANAAAATCATGTCAAACCTCCCCTAAACCCATCCTAACCATCTATTGGGCCCAATTTGACCAAATTGATCAATTTCGACCAAGATCCCAATTTTGCCCCTAAAGACTCAAATTCCCCAAACTAATACCAATTTCCACTCAACTCATTTCAATTTCACCCAATTTCAATACTAAATCATTTATTAACATGCCCAATCCTAATTTGCACCAATTTAGAGCCCAATTCCTTGATTTCAATTTTGAGCCAAACTCCCCAATTTGACCATACCTCCAAATTTCATCAAATTGAACCTCATGACCAATCCAATTCTCCCAATTATGAATTTTAAACCCTTCGTAACATCCCTCTAGATCAATTTGAACCCTCAATTGGTTTAGACCCAAACCCTTGCCTAGCCTAAATCGAAGTTCAAACCAATTTCCCCCAACTTGTCCTTAAGCCAAAATTCCATTGAATTGAAGCCTTCAATTAACTCAATTCATCCAATCCCAGTTTTTAAATTCTTCATGACATCCCTTTTGATCAATTAGACACTTTGAGCAATTTTTAAACCAAACCCAAGTCAAGCCCAAGTCCAATTTTTAGCCCAAACCCCAATTTTGAGCCTAAAATCCAAATTAACGTAAGCCATTGGAATTAACCCAAGCTTAATCCTTTCCTACCATGCTTAGCCTCCTAGGATGCTAATCAAATCACCAAGGGCTCCATTTTGGAGCCATGGACCAAGGGTCCCCAAAATTAAGGTCATTCCTCTCCTAGCTTGGTTAATCTCACTAACCCATGCAACTAGCCCACCAAGCCCCAAGCTTATCACAATTAAAATTTCCATGACCTTCTTTGAACCAGCTAGCCACCTCCCTTGGCCTAGTCGACCAGCCTAGTCGTTAGAAAACCCAAAACCGAGAAGGTCGTGTTTGGCTCAAACCCAAATTTTCACCCATCCAATGTGGCTCACTCTCATTGGTGAATTGTGTCGTTCAGCCCTCCATCTAAGCTTCCTTCACCCCCTGGCTTGGCCAATTAAGCCCTAATTCCTCCTCTATTTAAACCAACCCTCTGACTAATATGAAAAGAGTGCTGCCAATTGCTAGGGAGATCCCTTCAAATTGCTCTCAGCTTCCCCAAACCTTCCTAAGCTCATCCCAATTAAATTCCAGCCATCTCCACCACTCCCTAACTCTAATTTCAAGCTTGAAATCCAGAGCCTTTTCTGTCACCCTACCAAACTCTACCAAACTTTAAATTAATCATCCCAAAAGCTTCCCCAAACCAAACAAGGAAGTTCCCCATCAAAACCCCTCTCTCGCGATCACTAAGTCTGAATCACCCCTTGATTGAACTTTTGCCTAGGCTCAACCTCAGCTCAAATTGATGCTTGGAGGAGCTTCTTGAAGTTACAATGAACATCTGCAATTAACTCAATCGAGGCCTCATATCTTGGGCAAAGGTATAGCTCACTAACCCTAAAAATGCTCTTGGTTTCACCAAATGTGAAGTGAACTTGCTTTTCATATATATATATTTAACCTTATGGATGTGTTTGTCTCGATTAGATGAAACTATAGGAACAAACCGTGAGTGATTTGGTTGAGTATCGAGCGAGATCGAAGCATTTTAGTGTGGACGGTTCTCGGGTTAAGTCACTTGAAGACGATGAACGGATGTCGTCCATTCACATGTGTATTGAATCAATGGATCAGATGGCGTCAGAACGAGGCGATAGACATAAAGCGCGAACCGAGTCAACGCTGACGCGGAAGGCGGCGTCAAATGGGAGTGTGTCGCGTAGTCTTTCAGAGCTGTCGAGGGGGGACGTGGCGCCGACGTGGATAAATAAACAAATAGCCTATTTTTTATTTAATTAATTCAAAAAATTAGAAAATTTATAACTTGGTGTAGAAAAATCATAAAAATAAAATAAAAATACCCATGTGCTTAGTAAACATAGGAGAATCACGTTGACCAAAAATAAAAATTATTTAGCTTGTATTTATTTTTAAGTTAATTAAATACTCTAAATATTGTTTAAATCATAGAAAATTAAATATTAATCACCATGGTGTGAAAATTTGAGGGTTTACTCTCTTTTTGTCTAGGAGTATTCTTTGATTTTTCCCAAGTCAAAGAACACTTCTAGCCTCGTGAACCCTAATTTCCAAAGTTAAGTTATGTATTTACTTAAAATAATTATATAAATTAAAATTAAAGTCAGAAAATTATGAAATTTGTTTTGGTAAGTTCACTGTGGTCAGAGGAACATCAAAAAAATAAAATTTAAGTTTAAATATCTTTTTAATATAATTTCTTAATTTAAGTCATTAAAACCCATAAAAATTAAAAATAAATAAAATATAACTTAAAAATTATATAAATTGATCCTTACTGAAGATATTGAACATATTAACGCTCTATAAAAATTTGAAACCATTTTAAATTAATCTAACCACTAAAGTCTATTTTTCAAGGAAAATGAAATTTTAGCATTAAAATAATTATAATAATTAAATTATAATTCCAAAAAAATTGAAAAGTGGTTTGAAGTGTTCCTTGTGACCAGGGAGCACCAAAGAGAAATAAAAATGACATTAAAATAAATAGTTCATTTTTGGGCTATTTTTCAATTTAAAAATAAAAAATTCAAAAAAAATCATAAAATTACAAAAATGGTCCAAAATGTTCTTAATTGTTTCCTGACAATTTGGGATCAATTAGAATATTTTTCATAATTTTATAAATACATATACATATTTTTAAATGCCTAAAAATGTATTTTTCTAATCTTTCACTAAAATAATTATAAAAAAATAAATATAAAAAAAATACAAAATGATTTTTTCTGAGTTCCTTAAAGTCAGAAAGATCAGTCAAAAATATATAATTGATTTTTTTTAAAAAAGTATTTTTTATGTAATTAATATTCAAAACAAACGAATGATTATGAAAATTAAAATATAATTGAAAAATTCAAAGTTGTCATCTGACCTAGGTGATCCTCCAATAATTTTCTCAAGGACAGAAACTTTATTTTGATTGATTAAATGAATTAACTTTGTAAATTCCTATTTTTAGATTAAAATAATTATATAAATTAAAATAAAGATTGGAAAAATATGATTCCTTTTCTGGTATCTCAATTAACCCACGAGAGATAGGTCAGCAAATTCCCATGTTCATGTGAATTGATTTAAAATTTTTATGAAGACAGGAGCCTTAGGGGAAAAATTGTAATTTCCACCCTTTCACCACCTAATTAAAATTTTGGATTAAAAGCTTAAAAGGCTATATTTTAATCCTAAGTAACATCCTAAAGTGATTAAGATATGAGGGTAAGAGACAAAAACCAATTAACACACCAATCTAGAATGAAATTGATTTGAATGATTTAAATGTTAGGATATAAGTTAGAAAGTCAATAACACACCAATCTAGAAACCCCAAACCAATGGTTGAATCATAGGTTAATCTTTTAATTAGATATGATTAATTTTACTTTTCTTCAAAATTACCTATCTACCCCTAGTGCCTTTTGAGCTTTATAGTGAGTTAAGTTCAATCTAAGGATACCTGAGGATTAGTTGGAAGTGGAACCATAATTAATCTCCCTCAAACACTACAGCTCAAACATGCTTGTTCCATGGGTTAATTGAGACATGAATTGAGCACAGTTTAAACCTAACAAACCTCACGATGATCTATTGAATAACATAATAAGTTTAAATTAACTCGAGATAGTCTAAAGGATTCTTAAGAGTTGTTTAGGGCTATGCTCAGAACAGTTTTGGATATTTTGAAGAGCAATTGAACTTATTATGCTTTGTTCAAGAAAATCATCCTTAAAACCTTTAGAGATCTGCCAAGTTATGAATTATGGTCTCTTTTGAATTTAAATCATTAAGGCTTCATTTCTACTTAGTAGTTTCCCTTAATTTCACTTTGCAATATATACATGATTATGAATGCTAACATTTCAACGGAGTAGCGAGAAGATGAAAGGTACGTATTTACAGTTTTTTTTATTGGCATTTTATTCCTACAATTTATTACCTTTAATGTATTATGTATGATTGGTTGAGATACTTTTTAAAAGCCCAAAACAACAATTTTCAAAATTAAGATAAACTTTTTCAAAATTAAGATAAACTTTTTCAAAATTAAACTTAAATACTTTTAAAAACAACAAATAACATAATATGTCATTTTGAATTTACGGGAGTCCCTCAGGTGAGGCAACCTACTGTTGCTAACGAGATTTTCCTAGTTCAAATGAGCTTAGCAACTCGTTTAGACTAAGTAAATTCAAAAGAAAATAGTGGTACCAGAATAAAGGAACTGTGAGATCTTAACTGGTGTCGCTCTAATCAACTTTAACCCCCCATAATAATTGAACAACAAAGCTTGAACTAAAAACTGTAAAACCATAAACCCCAAAGACATGGAGCTGTCACTTCAACGAGGAGCTGGGAGTTAACACCGTGGGCAACATGACATGGATGAATAGAAAAACAAGTTCAGGAGAGAAACCGATATATAACAATACATCTTTTCTTAGAATTAAATAACAAGAGATAGGACTTCAAGGTAGCTCGTCTAATACAACATAAATTCTCAATGCATCTTTAGCATTTTGCACAATCTAAGCCCTAACTCGTTTTTAGGCTTCAAGGTCGTCGTTCGTTACGACGTAAAATCTCTTATCTTTCATGCCATTGGTATGACCGTGTCATGCGAGTGTAAGCCCTAAAATAATAAAATTTGTAGGATGAAGCATCAAGTAATATCATTTCTAAATTGAAGGCAAACAATATGATAACTTGGGAAGTCACCGGGGTTTCTCCTGAATCAGTGACATCTCTTACCTTTCATTCCTTCAGATTCCTAAATATAAATGTTCCTACTTGATCCATTCCCCTTTGAATTTCTAATGTTCAATCTTGAAATCCTTAAACTTTGGAATTCTTGAGAGCAAAATCACTAATCTGAATATAGAGTATTTTAAGCGACTTCGGTCACTTAAGATGTAATTAGCTATAGGGGCTTACATTTACAAGGAACTTTGGAACCCAACTTAATATAAGTCATATATAATCTTTCATATTAGATATGAGAACTTGTCAGCTTATATAAAAAAAATAGTGTCGCAGACCAAAATGGATGTCATAAATTCTATAGTTTATTTAATCGAGCCTCATTATCAAGTAATGTGTCTATTCCCAAAGGTAGGTACCTCATTTGTGGTGATGTGCTCGATCATATAAACTATTGAATATATGAGATTGGTTTGGTCTCATATTTTCAAAATTAAAATATTATTTTTCCAAATTAACATACCACCTTTCCAAAATCATATATATATATATATATATATATATATATATATATATATTAAATTAAATTAAAACTAAAAATCATTTTTTTAGAACAACAAAATGAACATAATAAATAAATGGCTGACAATTCCCGGCGACTCCGCTGGGGAATAGTTCTTCTCTCCTTCAATGACTAGATGGTTTTGCTGTCATAAATCGGTAGCATGCCTATGCCCTTCATGGACCAAGTTGTCATTCTTCTGTTGGCGTACTTTACTCATTTCTATCTTGAGCAGGTATAATCAACTTCTCCTGGATTCCGGAGTCACTGTTTAGACACCCCTAAACGGAGAGGCTACGGGATCCGTCTGCCTCCCAAGATTGAGGTAGACCCCCAATAGGTGTTAGCCTAGGAGCGGATCTATCGAAACGAGTTCAGTGCAAAGTCCACCCTTCCCCTTTGGTTCAGATTGGGCACTTTGCTTTTTCTTCTTCCTCTGTTGTAGCTAATTTTTTTTTTTAGCAAATTATGCCAATTTATGCTTTTGAAGCCTTTTTCTTATAATAACAAATGAATTAAAGCCCGATGTAATTTCAAAACTTTATAACATAAATAAGAAGTGTACAAACAATGTTTGTTGCATGAGTTCTTTTCTTTTCATCCTTGCTATAAGAAAACGAAGCATAGGATGATACTCACGTTTTGAATCCCCTCTGTAGAAGATGTCTGCGCCAAAGTTAATTTTCTCTTTTGCTACTGAGATGGAGTTGATCGTGAACAATAGCTAGATGCCCAATGGAGCAGTCATTCGTTTCAGACAATGGTTTGACAGTACTGACATCAAGTTTGGAGATGTTTTCATTGACGTGTTGAGAACTAGCATGCCTGAGACTGTTGAAATGATAATGGAGTTCAACCTAAGGTCAACCCAGGAGTTCAAGCCCTTGAAAAAAGTGTTAGTTGAGAAGAATTCTGTTGTTTTTGCGAAGTCTATTAGAGCTGTGGGAAGTGCTCCTAGGACGGTTGTCTCTACCCCTGTAGGTCTAGTCGCCATTGTACCTGTTACCATTCCTGCCCAATTCAAAGGAATGGGTGTTCAAGTAAATGATGAACCTGTCACTGCAGAGGGTTTGACTTTCCCTGTAGCACCTTATGTGTTTGAAGTAGGATCTACCTCGAGGTGCACACCTCTGACACTAGCACAGAGGAGGAACAAGAACAGGAAGGTTGCTAAGAAAAAAAGATGAAAGTTGCTGAGGATGTTTTCTCTGTAGAGGGTGTAGAGGATGAGTTTGAATTACCTTCGCCATTGTTGGGAGGAAGTAGGTTCCACATGTTGTCTGCTGCCCAGGATGAGGAAGATGTCAGAAAGATTGTTGCTACACTGCCTCAAATTTTCCACTACGAGGGTCAGAGGGAGAAGAAAACCAAGGCTACACTAATGGCTCGATTACTAACTATAATCAAGAAACTAGCAATGAAGGAAAATTGTTCAGTCAATGAGATTCTTAGAAGGATGAGACAAGTAACTGCTAAAGCCTGCCTTGGACCGAGGCTAGTTCCGCGAAAGAAACCCCATTCGCCGAGAAGAGAATCGAGGAAAAATGATGGATCGTCTACCAGAGTGTCTAGTTTGCATGATAGGGCTTGCACCACTCATTGATGTGTTTGTACTGTCGACATGCCATCTAGCCCTAGGCTATCAGCACTAAAAGAGATGGTGTGGCAACCTAAGATTGTCGGGCTAATAACTACCGGTAGGAGTGAGGTCAGAAGTTCTGAGGAGGGTCTCAAGTCTGAGGAGATCATTCTTACCTCAGAAGAGAAGATCCAACCACCACCTGTGGATCTGAAGGCCGTTAAAGGAAGTTCAATTGAATCAACATTGGAAAAGCTGATGACAGATCTCAAAAAGTTGTCTCAAGAAAGAAACCGTCTGCAGAAGTCGTCTAGATCATGGAAGGAAGGAAATCATTTCTGTCAACAGAGAAAAACAACTTAAGATGGATTTTGTCTAAAGTCTCATACCAAAAAAGGATCCCAAGCTGGTAGTTGAACAGCAAGTGCAAGGGGACCTTAACTCAGTCTAAGGGAGGAGCATTGATTCTGAGGGGTAGACAATATCCCGAAGAGTTTGATGTCATTCAATACCCTAAAGGCCTTATACCACTTATATTCAAGACTTTTGATGGGACAAGAAATCCCCAACAGCACATTGCCCACTTCTACGTTAGTTGTTACAATGCGGGAGGGAGCGATGCTTTATTTCTCCGCCATTTTGTTAGCTGCCTCTCTGGAGTTGCCTTTGATTGGTATGCAGAGCTGCTAAATGGTTCAATTAAAACATTCGTAAAACTAGAAAACTTATTTGTCAAGAGGTTTGCTGGGGCTCAACACCACATCACCATCGGTGATCTTGTGGTCGAGAAACAGTAACTAGATGAGACATTGGTGGACTATATTCAACGATGGAGAAATCTCAGTATGAAATACGAACCGCAGCTTCAGTAACAATGTGCAATTGGGATTCTGCTAAAGTCCATCCATGGCCCAATATCGTTTCTCCTAAAGGGTTTTACCATCAATACTTTCGAGAAATTGCTTAGTAAGGCCGCCAGCCTTCAAGAGGAAGTAAAGCAAATCAGTTTCCTGGAAAGGAGTGATAAGCAGAAACCAATGAAGGCCTTCACAGCGGTGGATAAGGGTAAGCAGTAGATGAAGATTCAGACAAAAAGACTGCAACAAAGTCCAAAGAGCACGATCAGCGATCATCTCAGCAGAGGTACTATCAAATAGAGAGGAAACACACCTTGTCAGAATTCTATCTATTTAAAGATGAAGTAGTTAATAAGATATTCCACATCCTGATTAAGAGATCCGATTTCCAGTTGCAGAGCCTAGAAAGCTAGAGGAAGTGGATAAGAAAGATCATCAGTTGTACTGCCCATATCATAGGGTGCTCGGGCATAAAATAGAGGACTGTTTCACTTTCAAGGACTGACTCGAGGCCATCCTCAAGAAAGGGAACATAATGATCCCAAAAGAACCTAAAAGAGGTTCTGTTAATCTCATTTCGGCCGATCATATTTTTCTGATCAACCCGTACTCAACTAATGATGGATGGAGTACAACATGAGCAAAATCCCCAAGGAAGATGCTATAACAAATTCAGACAGCTTCGATGTATGCTTCAATTCAGAGTTCAAGACCTCCTCAGCCAGCATTATCAATTACAGTTGAAGAACCGCTTCAGGAGGAGAAGACAGAGAAGACCACGAAGGAGAAGGAGACTGAAGACTCGAAGAGTAGTCTAGGAGGTGTGTTTTGTAGGATGGTTGTTTCTGATTTAGGGGAGAAATCCCTCAAACCTCTCACCCTGTATGATTATTTGTTTGCCTCCGTGGGGTACTATAATGAGAAGAGTTCTGATGTTGGCTACATTTTGACTATTTCTAGAAATAACGTAACTAATGACAACCAACCTAATCCGGATCTCAATTGCAATTATAATAGTAATTCTCAGATCGTACAAACCCTCAACAATCGTGATAAGGAGGAGGGTACCAACGAGGACGGTTATGATAGCTCCAGAAGTGATGTACTCTTATGCGAATTTCGGGGACCACCTATTGAAATTGAACTCGAACCCTCAGACTTTGAAGCAACTCTGAAAGAGCAAGTTGTTCTAGCTCAGGAGAAAACACCTGTACATTCAGTGCAAAATTTGGAAGAGATAACAAAGATCAACTTAAGAAGCAGAAAGTTCTACCTTAGAGAATGTGTTCAAAAGATAATCCAAAGCAGATAGTTATTCAAGGGGAGCCGACACTGCCAGCAAACAACGTGCCCGTTCAAGAAGGAATCAAAGAAACTGATAACAATAAAGTGGAATACACCGTGTTAGCCCATCTTCAAAAATTGCCTGCCAAACTAAGCATCTACAACACTTTGATCCTGTTGAAGGAGATGAGGGAAGCTCCAGGTAAGGCCTTGCATGACCTAGAGATTTGCTTAGCTCAATTAGCCGATAACTCCTTGGATGAGGTCTACTCGTTAAGAGAACAGTACGGTGTTACCTTCACAGATAATGACTTGTTGCTTTGTACATAATCACGATTTTATATGACAGTACGATGTATGCGGTTATATTCTTAATTATTCCTTACTTATAATTCTTACTTTGCAACGACGCCAAAAACTTGATCTCCATCAACAGGCAGGAAAAAATTTGACTTCGATGTAAATAAGAATACAATTATTATATTTAATAATGAGATACTACACAAGCATACATATTGTTATCAAGTAATATAGGACTTTATGATTAAGCCCCAAATATCGAAGAAATTAGATTGCAACTAATAATAAGAATAAATTAGATAACAAGTTCTACTTAGCAAAGTAATTTTACACAAACTTTAGATGTTACAATAGGAATGAAAATTTGATTCTTTTTTTATATATTTGATAATTGAAAGTAAAGCAAATAACTAATTAAACTTAACTAGATATTTGTAAGATGAAGACATTATAAATAAAATATCTTTTTCTATATCATGAATCAGTAACAAATATAGGAATTCTATTGTGGAAGTATTCAAATTATGTTGTGCCAAATAGGAACAATAATATTCTTTACCCTTACTAAAGATGCTATAATGAGCATTGATTAATTTAAAGTTTGAATAGTCTTGAAGACTGGTTAGGTAGGGAAGATAGTAGCTCTCACTCTGGAGATCCCTCTTCTCCATCCAATTGGAGGCTAACATCTCGTATCAAAACCTTAAATTATAAATCAAATTGGGGACACCCTTCAAAGTTTATTTCCATATTTATTTGCACTCAATCATATGAATTACATTCTCATCCATACAATCTCATGTGATTCTTATCATTTGTTGACTGAGACAATACCATCTTGGATCTTACATGTTCTCACAACAAATATTATCATCTTGATTGGCCAAATCAAGAAGTAAGTGAAAAACAAGATTTAAAATCATCACAACTTATTCCAACATTAAAGATTAATAGTTCACACAATTTCCATCCAACACTTAATCACTTATCATTTTAATGAAAAGATAAATAAAACTACTTAGAATTCACACAACCACACTTAAGTTTGGATGTAAAAATCATGCAAACAAACAAGATGTATAAATTAAAACTAAATGTAGTCACAAGAATACAAACCTATCTCAAATCCTCTCCACCAAACTCTTGAAGTTCATTTGAATTTCTTCCTTCACTTACAATACAAACTACAACTCAAAATAAAAAAGAAAAGTAGGGGGCGTGTGTGGATGAAGTCTCTCGAAGGGAGGGGTTAGCGAGAGAGCGAGTTCTTCAGTCCAAGTCTTTTTTTTTAATAATTTTCCAAAAGGTGCATTGGCGTCTCTTCAAAATGTGCCCACATTCAATAAATATTCCAATAGTTGTCTCCTTTCAAAAGCTAATTGAATGTATTTTCGTTTCCATTAACTATTTCCCACATTTTCACCAAGGGTTGTTTCAAACACCTCTTCAAAAATTTGTCCAAATTCATTGAATAGTCAAGTAACTACTTCTGACGCTTAAGCGAACTAGGCGCTTAGGCGCGGCCTTCTCAATTTTACTAGTGCGTAAGCGCCAGTTCTGGGTGCTTAGGCGCCACTATTCTTTTGCACACCTTCATTTTTGCTCCAAATTTGATCATTTTTCACTCATTTCATCATTTTTCATTCATTTGATTGTACTTGAAAGAAAAACACACAAATATCTTCCATTAAAGCGTAATATCTCAAAAATAGGTATAAAAATGGCGTACATAAAGACTATATATTTTAGGTGTATCAAAATCCCCCAAGCTTAAAATGTTACTTATCCTTAAGTGACACTTTAATCTATCAAAACCAAAATAAGTAGATTATGTAATATGAGTTTCTTTAGGATATTCTAAAATTTTGATGTGGAAATATAATAGTCCAATTTAGAAAAAAACATTAGTACATGAGACTAACTTAGAGTTTAGAAATATTTAATGGAAAGAAGTCTGAAAATATGAGTTTCTATATAGTTCAGAAATATTTGTAAATTTTTCAAATATAGAGTTTAGGCTTTCTATCTTCTCCTCTTAAAAATTTTTAATAAGAATAATTATTCTTACTATATTATATCCTTATGCTTAAAAGTTTCTTTAAGTCTTATACTTTAAAAAGATAAGATGTGAAACCAATTTTTTATTAGACACTAATCCTCGAGTTTCTCCTCCCTTTTTCAACTTTTTTGTTTTTTGTTGAGGATTACTATATCTGGATAGGTCTTTAATGATTTTGAATTCCACTCCTTTCCTAAAGAAAAGATTTGATATAAATCTTTTACTTAAAAACATAATAATAGTTTTGAAAATTATTTTTAATAAAAGAAATTTAAGTATTGAAAATAAAAGTCTAAGGCTTCTAAATTTTTCAAAAATACAATTTCTCCTACTAAAGAAAGTTACACAATATTTATCCTTTCTACACTAAAAATTTTTAACTTTAAGTTTTTCTTGATTACTATAGGTTTCAACTAAATTCTCTTACTCATTTCTATATTCAAAATTTTACTTCACTAATATAACTTCATATACATAATCATTTTTTTTCAAATCAAAATCAAATTTATTTGTAATACATTTAAGAACAAATAACCTTCAAGTTTTAGAAATTTTTTATTCCCCTCAAACTTAAATTTTTAATAAGATAAAACATTTTAACATCACATTTATATAGGCAAGAATGAAAACTAAAAANATAAGTTTTTCTTGATTACTATAAGTTTCAACTAAATTCTCTTATTCATTTCTATATTCAAAATTTTACTTCACTAATATAACTTCATATACATAATTATTTTTTTTTCAATCAAAATCAAATTTATTTGTAGTACATTTGAGAACAAATAACCTTCAAGTTTTAGAAATTTTTTATTTTTTCAAACTTAAATTTTTAATAAGATAAAACATTTTAACATCACATTTATATAGGCAAGAATGAAAACCAAAAATAATATGCTTACAGAAATGTTTACATTCTAAATATACAAGTACAAAAATTAAAAACAGGAGTAAAAATTTATTTGATCAAATTTTAATTTAAATTTAACATATTGAGATTCATTATACTTCTATGCAGTGGGGGATAACATAAAAACAAACAAGCACACTAACAGACATTCATAACTGCAACATAAAAAAAAATACCTGGTAGTAAATTGAAAATTTTAAACATGAAGCTCTTAAATGAAAGTTAGTAACATTCTAAACCTTCTTAAGATTCAAGATTAAGTTCAACGCAAACTAACTAAATACACTAGACGACACAATTATTACAATTACTACCACAAAAACAAAATATAACTACTGACAATTACATAAATACATCATAGCAGTGTCTAACAAAAAAATTCACAAAAAATAGCAGTCTCAACAAATACAACTCAATACAAAACAACAATACAATATAACTGTACCACATAAAGTTCACAACAACAATAATAAAAAAACTAAACTATAATACTCAGTTTAATCTTCCTCTTCCTCATCAGCATCACTATCATTGTTATCCCAAAAGGAAGTAAGTTCATATGATGTATATCGTGGATATGAAGGGAAAACTACACTTTGGTCACCTCTCATAAGGTTTTCCAAAGATGACTGGAATTTCTCTTCATAATCACTATGTCTTCTCATATATCCATTCATATGATCTACAAAATTCTCTAAATTTAATACTTTTTCCATAGTATAATTGATATTATCTAACATCCTTTGCAGTAAATGTGACTGCAAATCAGAACCAGAAGTGTGACCTTGTGATGTTGAAGCATGTGAGGTAGAAGCATGAGAAGTAGAGGCACTTGAACAACTAGAAAATCCTCTTCTCCAGCCAAAGATCGAGTGATGTGAATAAGACTTCACATTAACATTTGTAATGGGCTTTAGAGGATGCAGTATCTTATCCTAGCTATCGAATCTAATACCTGCCTGCTCACATAATGAAAAGATTAAGGATGTGAATCCCAAAACTGCAGTAGTAGCAGCGACAATAGAACTGGTGATATTCTCATAAATTAGAGCTCCAATGTCAATGGGCTTGAACTGATGAATGCAATAGTTCAAGGTAACTCTTTCTTGAGTAACTTCACTAAGGTGGTTGGTTGGTAGCAGACGAGCAAAAAAAAGTAGTTCCATGCCTTTGATGTGGCATCTAACTTTAACAAGGGGAAGTTGACTCTTCTTTCATTGGTGATCATCCACAGTCCTCTTCCACTGATCAATGAAGATATGATCTCGTTCAAATCCTCCTCAGTCAGACTATAGTTTGTATAAAAACATAATATACTAGGGGCAACCGGTAGAATAGATTTATTACCCTAGGGGAGAAAGGCACTAGTTTTCCTCAAACCATGACCCAATCCTCTTCAACTTCAGGGAGATTCGCGTAGAACTCCCGAACAATAGAAATCACAGCCACAATAGAAAACAACAAAAACATTCCCACTGTCAGCGAACAATCAGATCTTCTACTGCTCCACCTAAACTCTTAAAACATCTCTCAGGATTCAGTTTCCTCGGCTGCAGTGGGTCGTTATATCTGTCCTGAGCTCTCGTGCTAACAAACTTGTTTGAATCGAAATGGGCCTTCCCTTTGCTCCTCATCATTCTTGGGGCCATTTCTAAAAATCATATAAAATTCACAATAAATCTCAAATTCAACTCTAAATCACTAAACTCAACTTCTAAAAGCTTCAACTATCATTTTTATGTATTTTCCAAAGATTTTTCTCAAATTTTCATAATGAATAGTGATTTTCGGCCAAATTCATAATGTGCTCAAAATACATGGTCAAAATAAAAAATTTTTACATAGAAGTGAAGCTCTTACCTTAAGAAGATCAAATATAATAAATTTAGCTTGAATCCACCAAAAAATCATCACTTTAGAGGAAGCCCTAGATCTCAAATTTGTAAAAACCAGAGCTAGAGACGAAGTCGAGGGAAAAATGGAGGTTTTTGGCTCAAATTTTCCCTTTAAACCGTTCACGAACTAGTTTACGTGAACCGGCGCTTAAGCGCGGCTGGTTCAGTTCTTAGTTGCCTAAATCTTGGGTTATCTGGCGCTTAAGCACATGGTCTTGGCACTTAGGCGCTAGTGCACGAATTTTGATATTTTTTATTTTACGTGAAATGCACATCTAGCCTAAGTCAACCATCCCAAAATGGTCTTATAAATTTGTAATAACTATTTTCTTCCCCTTCAACTGTCCACTTTCTTAAAATTCACCAATATTAACTAACTCGATTCAACACAAAATAATAGAAAATTTTACACTAACAAGCACTTATATTAATTCACAAACAAATACAAACATTTACGATACATAATTTCTCAATCCAAAAAGTCTTGGATGAGATAATTCCTAAGCACAAACACTAAACACATTTAACATGAAAAACACACAATCTTAATACTATAAAACAAACACCTCACACAAATAAACACTAAACAAAGAACTTAATTCCACTCTCCTTTCGGTGGAACGAATCCTGGTCTTTCATTAGTTTCTCCTTGGGTATTTGGAATATAGATCTGATAGAACAAATGGTGGCGGAGAACTCTGGTTGAGTCTTCTTCAATCTATTTTTTTTCAAATACATAGTCTTGCCCGCTTCTTCAATAAAACTGGTGTGGCTAAATTGCATCTTAAGTTTCCATCCAATATGATCTATATGTGTGTTAACTTCCATCACTTTTGCTTCCATTGAAGCCACTTCAGCCCCAATTTTTGTGATTTTCTTTATTATTCCTTTTATAGTAACAGCTAGGAAGCAGTTGAATAACTCTTGCACACTTTGACTAATGAATTTCTTCTTCATAGCTTCCTCCTTCATCTGAATCTCCAAAGATGACATCTTTCAAAGATCTCTCACTTTTCACTAAGATTTTAGGATTAAAATAGAAGTGGGGTGAGAATTCTCATCATTCCTTTCTATTTATAGGTTTTAGACCAAGCCTAAAACTACTAGACACGTTCGCAGACCACAAACCCACGTTAAGACTTACTAAACCATGTTTAAATCTTCTAGAAATGTAATTTAACACGTTTAACAAACTGCCACGCTTAAGCGCCAAATGTTGGCGCTTAAGTGTCGGTGCTTAATTTAGCACGGGCCAGCTTAACATCCAAATACTCATTCTAACAAGTCTAAGTCATCTATTAAGGTCTTAGAATCATTACTAAATCATTATATATTCAAAACACTACTATAATTTTTCTAAATAAAACACAACAACATAACATTCAGAACGGAAACACACAGATAACTATGGGTTGCCTCCCACAAAGCGCTTGGTTTAATGTCGTCAGCTCGACGTAACCAGTGTTTATTCTGGTTGACCCAACAACATAAGATCATTTAATCTAAGTTGATCCCCTAAAAAAATAGGGTATTAGCTTGTGACCATTCACTTTAAATATTTTCTCAGTTTTAGGATCTTTGATATCCACAGCTCCATAGGGATAAACTTTCATCACAACAAATGGGTCCATCCACCTAGACTTAAGTTTGCCTAGAAATAATTTTAACCTTGCATTATACAGCAGAACTTGTTGCCCTGGCTCAAAATTTTTAGTATGAATCCTTCAATCATGCCACATCTTCATATTTTCTTTATAAATCTTAGTACTTTCATAAGATTCAATACTTATCTCTTCAAGCTCATTTAATTGTAATATTCTTTTCTCATCAGCATCCTTTAAATTATAATTAAATTCTTTGATCGTCCAATACATTTTATGCTCAAGTTCAACTGGTAAATGACAAGCTTTCCCAAATATTAGCCTGTATGCGAACATTCCTGTTGGAGTTCTATATTCAATCTTATAAGTCCACAAAGCATAATCAAGTTTGATTGACCAATCCATTTTTGTTGGATTCACAGATTGTTTCAATATTCTTTTAATTTCACGATTGGATAATTTAGTTAAACCACTTGTCTAAGGATGATAAGCAGTAGCAATTCAATGGCTGATATGATATTTTCTTAATAATTTCTCCATTATTCCATTTCTGAAATGACTTCCTCCGTCAATTATGATCACTCTCGACATCCCAAATCTACAAAATATATTCGTTCTTAAAAACTTTGCATCACTTTGAGGATCACATTGAAGTAAATCAACAGCTTCTATCCATTTGTATACATAGTTTACTGCTATCAATATATATAAATTTCTGAAAAATGGTATAAATGACCCCATGAAATCTAATCTCCAAACAACAAATATCTCAACTTCCAACACATAATTGAGGGGCATCTCATTTCTCCTAGAAATAATATCTACTCGTTGACATCGATCACAAGTTTTGATATAAGCGTTAACATCTCTAAAGATTGTAGGACAATAAAATCTAGATTGCAAAATTTTGTATGTTGCTTTATCAACACCAAAATTTTCCCAAAATCAGAATTATGATATTTTTTTATACATTCATAAGTTTCTTCTAAAGACACAAATCTTCGAATAATTAGATTATTTCCTTGTTTATATAAAAATGGGTCATCCCAAAACTAAGTCTTAGCTTCAGATAAAACTTTCTCTTCTGTTGGAATGTCAATTCATACGGTATAATATCATTAACAATAAAGTTCACAATATCGACATACCACGAAACACGCCACTCATTAATGCTGAATCATCTAGAAAATGTTCATTAATTTCTTTTTTAAAAGAAAGTGGTTTTTCTAATTCAAGTCTGGACAGATGATCAGCAATTTGTTCTTAGCTCTCTTCCTATTTGTTATCTGAAAGTCAAATTCTTGCAAAAGAAGAATCCATCTTATCAGTCTTAGTTTTTCATCCTTCTTTTCCATTAAATATTTAATAGCAGAATGATCAGTATGCACAACACTTTTAGTTCCAATTAAGTATGATCTAAATTTAACAAAAGCATATACCACTGCTAATAACTCTTTCTCAGTTATGGTATAATTAATTTGAGCTTCATTAAGAGTTCTACTAGCATAGTAGATTACTTTGAAAATCTTATCATGTTTTTGTCTTAAAACAGTTTCAATAGCATAATCACTTGCATCACACATTAATTCAAAAGATTTTCTCAATCTCGTGAAATAATAATTGGTGCAGTCACTAATTTTTCTTTTAATAGCTCAAAAACTTTTAAGCACTCATTATCAAAATTAAAATTTGCATATTTTTCAAGCACATGACATAGAAGCTTAGCAATTTTTGAAAAGTCTTTAATATATTACTTGTAGAATCCAACATGTCCTAAAAACTCCTAATTTCCCTCACACTTGTTGGGTAAGGTAAATTAACGATCACTTGAATTTTTTCATGGTCTACTTCCATACCATTTTGTGATATCTGATGTCCTAAAACAATTCCTCATGCTATCATAAATTGACATTTTTTTCCAATGAAGGACTAGATTTGTTTCTTGACAGTACTTAAGAACTTTTGATAAATTTTCCAAAAATGATTGAAATGAAGTTCTAAACACTGAAAAATCATCCATAAAAACTTTAATTCCTTTTTCAATTATATCACAAAAAATAAGCATCATCCATCTTTGAAATGTAGCAGAGGCATTATATAAACCAAATGGCATTCTTCTAAAAGCAAATGTACCATAAGGACTGGTAAAAGTTGTTTTCTCTTGATCCTTAGGAGCTATTTGTATTTAGTGATAACCAATATATCCATCCAGAAAAAAAAAGTATTTATGCTCAGCTAGTCTATCCAACATTTGATCTAGAAAGGGTAGTTGAAAATGATCTTTTCTAGTGGTGAAATATAATTTTCTATAACCAATGCATGTTCACCAGCTTGTGACTTATCTTGTTTATATCAACTCATTATGTTCATAGTCACAGTCACTCCTTTCTTAAGAACACAAAGAATTAGACTAACCAATGCACTATCGGAAATATGATAGATAATTCCAGCATCTAACCACTTTAAAGATTCTTTCTTAACAACTTCTTTTATAACAGGATTCAATCTCCTTTGAGGACCAGCCCTGGGTTTGCAGTTCTCTTCCATATCAATTCTATGCATACAAATTGAAGGACTAATTCCCTTAATATCAGCAATTGTCCATCCAAAGGCTTTCTTATAATTCTTTAAAGTTTTCATTAAACTCACTTTTTCTTCTATAGTTAATTTTGAGAAAATTATAATAGGTAATGTTGAGGAATCACCTAAAAAGACATATATTAAATGTCCAGGAAGTAACTTCAATTCAAGTCATGAGGTTTTTCAATCAATAGACAAAAAGATTTATCTTTTTCTATCATGTCCAAAACATTAAAACTTTCTCGCACATAATTTGAATCTTCCTTATAAAAATCTTCAAATTGATCTAATTCATCTTCTTACTCGTGTTCCAACTCTTTCATTTCAGATTTTTCTTCATAAGTTGTTTTGAAATGACATTCACTTAGATAACTTATCACATCCATTATGTAACATTCATCATCTTTACCTTTTGTTGGATACTTCATTGATTTGGAAATATTAAATGTAACTGTTTGATCATGACACACATAGTTAATTCCCCTTTTTGCACATCTATCATTGCTCTTCCTGTAGCTAGGAAAGGTCTCCTTAAAATGATATGTATCCCCTTACCTTCCTCTATATATAGCACAATGAAATCAACAAAAAAGATAAATTGATCCACTTTCACTAATGCATCTTATGTAACTTCTTTAGGATATGTTATTAAACGATCTGCTAACTACAAAGTTATAGTAGTAGGAGATATTTCTCCTAGTCCCAGTCTTTTAAATATTGATAATGACATAAGGTTAATGTCTGCACCTAAAACACATAAAACTTTGCCATAAAATCTGTCTCCTAGTGCACATGGAATTGTGAAGCTACCAGGATTTTTAAACTTTTCGGAAAGATTTTTCTGAATTATAGCACTGCACTCCGCACTAAGTGCAATAGTCTCATTATCTTTGAACATTCTTTTCCTGTTAAGAATATCCTTCATAAACTTCACATAGCTTGACATTTGTTCTTAGGCTTCAACAAATGAAATATTAATTGTAAGCTTCTTAAAGATTTCTAGAAATTTTGAAAATTGTTTATCCAACTTTTGTTGACGAAGTCTCTGAGGAAATGGTGGTGGTGGTTTTTCTAAGTCAAATTTTAAGTGGAGAAATAGATCTCTTTAAACCTTTTGGAGCTCTTCTACAGGCTCTTCAATTTCTTTTCTCTCTACTTCAATATTTTTTTGAACTCTACCTTCCAACTCTCTTCCGCTTCCAAGTTGAACAACTTTTACTTGCTCTTTATTCTGGCCTTTTAGATTTACTTTGGTATTACTAGGAAGTGTTCCTTGGGATCTATTACTTAATGAATTTGCTATTTGTCCCAATTGATTCTCAATATTTCTAATTCTAGCTCATTGACTTTGTAACTGATTTCCCATTTGTAACACCACTTCTTCTACAGACAACTTTTTCTCCTTAAATTGTGGATTACTCTTAAAATCTGGAGGAAAAGTAGGTCAATAATTATTATTCCCTTGGTTTTTCTAGTTCAATGGATTTACTTGATTTTTCCCCCATTGTTGATTATTACCGCCCGAGCATTATTCTAGTTAACGTTAGGATGATTCCTCCAACTTGAGTTATAAAACTTTGAATATGGGTTATTCTGCTTGTTGTTTATGACATTCAAAGGTTCTAATGATGCTTGAGAATCTACCATTTGGCCTAATGAATTATCTTCAATCATTGCAATTGGTTGAAAAAAATTCATTCCAAATTGCTCTAACTTACTTGAAATTGTAGCAACTTGATTTGCTAACATTGCAAAAGCATCAGATTCATAAATATTAGCTACTTTCTTAGGATTTACCCTCTCAAATGGCCATTGAAGAATATTAGTAGTCATCTCTTCAATTAAAGCATAAGCGTCATAAAATGATTTTGACATCAATGAACCACCAGCAGCGACATCGATAATAGTTCTAAGAGATCAACTAATTCATTGTAAAAAGTTTGAATTATTAACCAATCTGGTATAACATGGTGTGAAAAATTTCTCAATAGTTCTTTATATCGTTCTCATGCTGTACAAATATATTCCCCTTCAAACTGACAAAAAGATGTAATATCATTTCTAACTTCGCAATTTTGATGGTGGAAAATATTTAGAAATGAATTTCTACGCTAAATTACCCCAAGTTTTGATATATCCAGGTCCTAACAAATGTAACCATATATTATCCTTATTCCTTAGTGAGAAATAAAAAATTCTAAGTCTTATAACATCATCTGATACACCATCTTGTTTAAATATAGCACACAATTTTAAAAAATTGGCAATATGTGAATTTGGATCTTGAGTTGGTGCTCCCCCAAACTGATTATTTGATATCATTTGGATAATAACATGTTTAAGTTCAAATGAATTAGCCAATACAACAGGTTTTTGAATACTACAATGAAGTTCATCCACCGTAGGGTTTGCATAATCTCTTAAAGGTCTAAACTCTTGATTAATTTTAAGATTTTGATTATTTTGGTTTTTCATTTCTTGATATTTTTTATCTATTTCAGTAATTTTGAGTTTTTAAATTTTTCTAATAGTTTTTTCTAATTCAGAATCGTAAGGCAATAGTCTTGTAGAACCTGAACTACACATACATTACTACAAAATAATATAAAATATAAAATCACACAAACAAGAATTTTATAAAAAATAACACTACGATATTCCTATAATAAATCTAAAAGTTTAAATAATACTATCTAAAAATAGAAATTTGTTTTTTAAAAAATTTCTTAAAAAATTTTATATTTTGATTCCCCAGCAATGATAGCCAAAAACTTGATCCCGATTTTATATGACAGTATGATGTATGCAGTTATATTCTTAATTTTTCCTTACTTATAATTCTTACTTTGTAATGGCGCCAAAAACTTGATCTCCAGCAACAATTAGGCAAAAATTTGACTTTGATGCAAATAAGAATATAATTATTATATTTGATTATGGGGTACTATGCAAGTATATGTATCGTTATCAAGTAATATAAGACTTTTTGATTAAGCCCCGAATATCGAACCTACAGGGAAAAAAATACAATATGCAACTAACAATCAGAATAAATTAGATAATAGATTCTACTTAATAAAATATTCTTACTCAAACTTTATATGTTGTAATAGGAATGAAAATTTGATTTTTTTTTATATTTGATAATTGAAAGTAAAGTAAACAACTAATTAAACTTAATTAGATATTTGTAAGATGAAAGCAATATAAATAAAAAATCTTTTTCTATTTCATGAATCAGTAACAAGTATAGGAATTCTGTTGTGGATATATTCAAATTATGTTGTGCCAAATAGGAGCAATAATATTTTTTACTCTTACTAGAGATACTATAAAGAACATTGGCTAATTTAAAGTTTGAATAGACTTGAAGACGGGTTAGGTAGGGAAGATCCTAGCTCTCACTTTAGAGTTCCCTCTTCTCCTTCCATCTATGGGAGAACATCTCGTATCAAAACCTAAAACTATAAATCAAATTGGGGGCTTTGGCCTGACACTCTAAATTCATCTAATTCTACACCCTTCAAAGTGTATTTCCCTATTAATTTGCACTCAATCATATGAATTACATTCTCATCCATATAATCTCATGTGATTCTTACTATTTGTTGACTAAGACAATACCATCTTGGATCTTACATGTTCTTACAACAGATATTAACTTTTTAATTGGACAAATCAAGAAGTAAATGAAGTACAAGGTTTAAAATCACACAACTAATTCTAACATTAAAGATTAATATTTCACACAACATCCATCCAACACTTAATCACTTATCATTTTAAGGAAAAAGATAATAAAAACACTCAAAATTCATGGAGAAAACACAACCACACTTAAGTTTGAAAGTAGAAGTCATGCANATTTTAATTGGACAAATCAAGAAGTAAATGAAGTACAAGGTTTAAAATCACATAACTAATTCCAACATTAAAGAGTAATATTTTACACAACATCCATCCAACACTTAATCACTTATCATTTTAAGGAAAAAGATAATGAAAACACTCAAAATTCATGGAGAAAACACAACCACACTTAAGTTTGAAAGTAGAAGTCATGCAAATAAGTATTAAAATCAAATGTAGTCACAAAGATAAAATCTCATCTCAAATCCTCTCCACCAAACCCTTGAGCCTTTGAGTCTCTTCCTTCACTTACAATACAAAGTACAACTCAAAATAAAAATAAAAGTAAGAGAGGGGTGGGACGTGTGTGGACAAAGCCTCTCTAAGGGAGGGGGTAGCGAGAGAGCGAGTTCTTCTTTTATAATTTCCCAAAAAGTGTCTTGGTGTCTCTTTAAAATGTGTTCACATTCAATGAATCTTCCAAGAGTTGCCTCCTTTTAAAAGCCAATTGAATGTATTTTTGTGTCCATTAACTATTTCTCATGTTTTCACCAAGGTTTGCTTCAAACCCCTCTTCAAAAATTCATCCAAATTCATTGAATCTCCAAGTAACTACTTCCAGCACTTAAGCGCGAGGTACTGGGAGCTTAGATGCGGTCTTCTCGGTTTTACTCGTACGTAAGCGCCAATTTTGGGCGCTTAGGCACCACAGTTCTTTTGCACACCTTCTTCATTTTTGCTCCAAATTTGATCATTTTTCACTCATTTCACCATTTTCATCCATTTGATTGTACCTGAAAGAAAAACATACAAATACATTCCATTAAAGCACAATATCTCAAAAATAGGTATACAATTGTGTACACAAAAACTATATATTTTAGATGTATCAGTACAACAAATCATAACCAACCTCTATGCATCTCAATCACCATTGACAAGTTTACAGTCCCTAGGGAGTTAGTTGATCTGGGAGCATATTTAAATGTGATGAATCTTCACAGTTTAGCATACTTGGAGATTGATGCCCGAGACCTCAAAACATATAAGATGATATTAAGAGGCTTCAATCAGAAGGCAGAAAGAGCTTTTGGATCGATAACGCTACCTATGGTGATCGACGATCTGACAAGGACATCTGTAAAATTCCACATAATTGATTTTGAGACATTATTCAATGCCCTAATGAGTAAACCTTGGATCCACGAGTATCGGATGGTCCTGTCGTATCTGCACCAATGTATAAAGTGTTATGAAGGCACTCAAGAATGGTGCATTAAGGGAGATTTCAACCATTTTTTGTGCATAAATTGGAATCCATGAAGATGCCACTTACTACGCACCTCCAAAGAAGATAATTTTCTCCAAAAACACCACACCAGACAAAGAAAAAAAGCCAAAAGAGACACAAGACAAAGAACATCCTATTCTAATTCAACAGCCCCTCACCTCTCACTTGCGGCGAGATGGTGAAGGTTTCTCCAGAGCTCGCACCCGAGGTCGAGGCCGGGGACAAGGTCGAGGAAGAAATGATGAGATTGTTGGACAAAAGAATTCAATGATTAACATTGATTGGAAAGACAGTTTCGCGGAAGAAGAAATGAAGAAAGAAGCAATGATGATAAATCCAAAGAAGCTACAGTTTAAGATTTCTCTAGAAGACGAAAAGAATGAAGAATGCAAATCAATGTATGACAAGATCAACAATTATGTGTAAACTGTGAGCCTAACCCCAATCAATTCTAACAAGATCGAGAGGTTGGTGGTCAAAAAAGTACATGGTGCTAATGTCGAACCAATCAAGTTTTACCAGGTTTCATCTTCATTTAACCCTGAAAAAAATGTAAATCTAAAAGATATTCCTTCTTCTGAATTAATGGAACTACCTTTTGAGTGGTATTCTCCTTGTGTTCAGAAATAAATTCAACGTGGTGTCGTACCTAAGTAGTGGTCAAAAGATCAATACACCTTGTTGAGAAATTATGGAGTAATACCAGTCGACCTTTTAGTTCAAAGCAGGGTCTTGGGTTCAGTACGGTAGGTCTGGTGGATGATACATAATTTTTCTTGGTTGTTACTGATGAGCTTGATGAAGATTGTTTGGAAGCTTCAAAAGTTTTTGAAGATTCTCCAGTCGAAGATACTTCGCCAAAGTTTGAAGAAGAGATTAAGTCAAGAATTGACAATCTAAGAGAAGTTAACTTAGGAACTAACAAAGCCTAAACCAACCTTTGTTAGCTCATTGCTTAGTGAAGAAGAACTTGCGAATATAGTCAAATTGTTAATGGAGTTTAAGGAATTACTTTGCCTAGAGTTATGAAGAGATGCCCGTATTAGCTCCGGAGGTTGCACTTCATAAGTTGGGATTGAATCAAGCTGTCATTCCAGCTAGACAGGCTCCTAGAAGAATGCGTCTAGAGATGGAGCAACAAGTCATAGCAGAAGTTAAAAAATTGATAGATGCTAAGTTTGTCCATGAAGAATAGTACTCAACCTGGTTGGCCAATGTGGTGCCAGTTAAAAAGAAGAGTGGTCAAATTTGAGTATGTGTTGATTTCATAGATTTGAACAAAGCATGCCTGAAGAACGAATTTTCGCTATTTCGCTACCGATTCCGGAGTTGATGATTGAGATTGCATCGACCCACAAAATTTTCTCTTTTATGGACATATCATTTGGATACAATTATATAAAAATGGCACAAGAAGATGAGAAACTCACAACTTCAGAATGCAGATTGGAGTGTATTGCTACACAATAATGTCGTTCTGGTTGAAGATAGTCCGTGTAACTTATCAGCGAGCTATGACGAGGATCTTTGATGATCTTATCCATAAACAAGTTGAATGTTATGTGGATGATGTGATTATCAAGAGCATATTAAATGACGATCATTTGTATGATTAGAGAATTATTTTTTGAGCTGTTACTACAGTTCAACCTTAAGATGAATCCCTTAAAGTGCGACTTTTGTGTTACCTCCGTGAAATACTTAGGGTTTGTTGCTCTTCACTGCGAAATTGAAATTGATCAGGAGAAGATTAAGGTCATCTAAGAAATGCTACCCCATAAGAACTTGAAGCAATTCTGATCATTTCAAGGGAGGTTTGCATATCTCAGACGCTTTATCTCTAATTTATCGGGTAGGTGTCAGTCTTTTTCTGCGCTGGTCAAGAAGGTTGCCAATTTTACTTGGGATGATAAATGTCAGCATGCCTTTGAGGACATTAAGCATTATTTGATGATGCCTCCTGTCTTGGCAGCCCCTATCTCATTTAGACCATTGATGCTTTATACCATGGCTTTAGATGATTCCCTTGGAGCCCTGCTAGCCCAGGTTAATGATGAGGGTAAGGAAAATGCTCTCTACTACTTGAGTCGTTGTCTAATTTTGACAAAAAGTAAAGTATCCTCCTATTGAAATCATTGTTGGGCATTGATCTTCTCTACCCAGAAGCTCAGGCATTACATGCTTTCTCATAAGGTAAGCCTGATTTCAAAGTTTAATTCTCTACAATGCTTGATGACCTGACCAACGCTTTCCAGTAGGTTAGCTAGGTAGTCAATGATATTATTGCAGTTTGATATAACTTGTGTTTCTCTTCAGGCCGTAAAGGGACAAGTTTTAACAAATTTCCTCATAGCACACCCTTTACCGGCAGAGTCTCCTATGAACAATGAATTGCCAAACGAGCAAATAATGAATTTAGAAGACCCCGATCATTTATGCTAGGAGATTTACTTTGTTGGAGCTTCATCATCACAGAAGGACAAAGAATCGCAAACAATAGTGCCCGACAAAGCAGGGATTGGATTGATCTTCATTACACCAAAACAAAGAATGTTGAGGTATTCCTACCACCTTACAGAGCCATGTACAATTAACAAAGCAAAGTATGAGGCCCTCATAACTGGACTGGAGACATCATTATCTACGCTGACTCAAAGTTGATCATACAGCAAGTTGCCACGTAGTACAAAATTCTAAAACCCAAACTCGAGCAGTATTTTTAGTATCTGATGAAGCTATTGGAGTAGATTCGTAATGTGACACTATACAAGATCTCCAGAAGAGAGAATGCCCTTGCAGATGCTTTGGACAAACTCGTGAAGGAATTTGCATGTTCGCAGGAGGATTTTGTTGAAATAATGGTACATGAACATCAGGTCCTATCCCAGATCAACATAGATACTTTGCATAGATTGGGGAATGAAAGAGCAGTAATAATAGTTGCAGACTACATAAGATTGGCGTCATCCGTTAATAAAATATTTGCAAATAGGAAAGCTACCCGATGATAAGTCAGCAGCGCATCATATAAAGATAAGTTCTATGTAGTTTGAGTGGTTCCGAAGCGTAGAATATTGTTAAGGAGGTGCAGGTAGGACTTTTTGGTGCACATCAGTCGGGTCCCTAAACCCTAAACCCTAAACCCTAAACCCTAATAGCTAATTAAAAAGTTAAAAAAAATCTCATATGATTTAGGACTTCTTATCGTTGCCTAGAAGAATAAGTAGGTACACACATTAATATAGTGAAATGGACATAATGTCAATAGGAGAGTGCAACCTAGAGCGCTAGAATATTCTTGCGAAACTTGTATGTTTAAGCCCACTTAACTATAATATGGGTTTTTAACACTTTTTATGACCAAAACATAAGCTAAGGAGAACTTTCCCCAGTTAAGAATATTTATAGAGAGAATTACTAGAAAAAAAAAGTTGAGGAATTACTAAATTGGAGTCATGGGAGTATGACCTTTCACCACTGACAAACTCCTACAACTCTATTTACATTTTTTTAAAAATTTTTGTATTAGCAATTTAGAACTCTTTAAATCTTTGAAATAATGAACACTTCAAGCTAGGCTTAGCTGTTTAGTAAACTACAGCTTCACCTACTAAAAATAATTGTGAAATTTTCTCTTATGATTGATACACAGTCTAAGCCCATATATTACTTGATCAACACATTTACTTATGTGATTTTCAACTATCTTTAAGCTCTAAAAATCATGTATGAAAAATAAACTTTTTTAATAAGGGTGGTGATCCTCACCAATCATATCCTCCATGCAATTTGGAAGTGCTTGAAGTCAAGAAATGAATGTAATTTGTGTGCAAATGGTTCTGTTTCTTCTATTATTCTAATAAATTTTACTTGATTTATTATGCTATGGATTATGATTTTGTTTTTATGTTTTGTTTTGGGTAGATTTTTAAAAATTTAATAAAAGTTTTTAAGTTAGGTAAGAATTTATTTTGCCTTAAGAGCTTATTTAATCAAAATCTAGGCAAATTCTTGTAACATAATCATAAAAAAATTAAGAAAATGATATTTTTCTGTGTGTAAGGAAAAGTATAATAAATTAATAATAAAAAGGGTCAGTGTAGTAAGGTATCATAGTACCCCCTAAAGAAAAAGGAATGAGATAGCAAAGCTTTTACCCATATTCAACATGGAGTAATCTTAAAACTAAGGATGTCATCAATTATTCTAATTCTCCATCTTCAAATGGTTTTCCTCCATGGTTCAAGTGTTATAGGCATTATAAGGCATCAACTAGTAGTGTTTTATTCTTAGTCATCCTAATCTCATAGGCCTTAGCATAGTTCAATAAAATACATTAAAATTTTCTGGCCTAAAATTCCTTAAAGTATAGGATAGTTAGAATGGAAAATCAACATAATCAATAAATTTATATGAAAATATGTGGACTTATTACCATCAAGTAGCAAGCCCTCTATATTATTAGGTTGTACTTAAGTAGGGGCATAAACATAGAATAACACATACATAAAAGTATTTCTTTGATTTTAATTTTAATTTATTCCCTCTTTTTAACACTTAGCGTAGTATCTTACAAAAAAATGTTATACTAAAAAATGCCCTAACATGCATTCCACAGTATCAGTAATCAATCTAGTTTCTATTTACAACAACAAAGAACTCGCACATGGCAAACTGATCCAGAGCATAATCATGATCGCTATCATGCTAACCTGATCTTGGTTGCTGAACTAGCAAACTATTTAAGTGTGGCTAGTGAGTCAGAACTAGTCCTCATGTTTAAGTTGTGGTGTAAGTGTTATATGTTTAATTTCATCATTGGACGACTTTTGTTTAAGTTGTTTATATTTTGTGCACTTATTTTATATTTTGGTTTGATTTAAGTTTAAGTTATATTTTATGTTATAAAGAGTACTCTGAATAATGGGACTAACTTGGGTAGGGGTCTTACTTCACAACTCTCTAGCTAATCTTAATAAGGTAACACCACAAAAAAAGTGAAGTACACTACCCTAAAAAGCTGAGTTGAGTCAATTTGGTTTTTTTAGTTTCTTAAATTTTATCAATTAAATTTGACCATGTACTTTGAACTTAAATTACATCACCTTAATTTTGAATTTGAGTCTGATTTTAACTTTGACTTGTTGTACTGGTTGATCTGAATTGATTGTTGACTTGACTATGGATAATCTTAATTTGACTTGAATTTGACATTGGTTTGACCAATATTTAACCCAGGTTAACCTTGGTTTGACCAATATTTAACAAGTCAGCTCAAATTGATCAATGTCAGCTAACTTACCAAACCTACTTAAATCCATTTCATAAGTGAGCAAAGGACCCACGAAGGGATTAAGATGGAGGTTTCGAGGTTAATCATATGTGGTTTTTATACTTAATTTTAATTAAAGTTGGTTTTTAAATAAAAAGCCTTTATTGGATTTTATTCATTTCAATTTGATTTAGTTTAGTTTCAATTTAGTAATTATTTGTTAGTCACTAATGTGTCGTAGGGGTTTTGGACCTAGATTTGGTTGTAGGGCGCTGAATCTTTATTTAAGATTTGATAAAAAAATGTTAATTGAATTATAAGGATAAAATCTAAAATGTTATTAAAAGTAATATCAATTTCTTATAAAATAACTCTCAAGAATTAAAGAATACTAAAGGATCAGTTTAAAATTTTTGGGATTTTTAATACTTAATTGAAGTTTTTTGTTTTTAAATATTTATTTGAACGAGTTCAATTAATTAAAATTTAAAATAAATTATAAAATTCTAAGATATTATAATTAGGATTGAAAAGATAATCTAATCTTCTAGTAAGAAATTCAGATGGATTTTATTTATATGAGTTAAAAATTATTTGATATTTAATTAAATTTTTAATTTCAAATCCTAAAAATTATTATTATTTTATTCTTATAATTTTATATTCTATCCTTAAAATTTTATGCTTAAAATTTCATAGTTTTTAGTGCATTTGATTAATTCATATTGATATTAGAAGTTTGGGTGCTTCATGTTAAATATTTAACTAATAAATGTTTAACTTAATAATTAAATTAATTAATTTAATAAATATTAATTGTTATTTATTTTCAATTAAATTCCAAACTTATGACTTTTTCTCGAGGTAGTAAGTTACTAATGATAAAATTTTGAGATTATTTGAATTTAATTAAAATTTTAAATTTTTCTTTATAAAATAATTCAATTAATTCATGAAAATTCTATTTATTCTTTAAAAAGTAATGAAAATTTTCAAATAGGTTAGAGATGAGGTCCAACACTTTTACAAATTTCCAAGTGGTTTTAACCAATAATTTGGGAGTTATGGATTTTAATGTTCTAATCCACTAATTAATTTTTTTGTTCAACAATTTATTTTGTTAATTAAAATTCCTTACTTTATGGTTTAATTTATTCAAGACGTTAAAATGATTATTAGGTTAAAGTTTAAAGATTTATTGAGGAGTTTAATAAATCTTATGTAATTTTAAAGTTTAAGGTAGGTTTTGTTTAATTAAATAATTAATTAATCAAAATTCATTAATTAATATAGTTAGTTAATTAACTCTACCTAGTGCACTAATGCCAACAATTTAAACCTTAGGAAAGACCTAATTTAACTTGGGGTTTAATGATTTTATGTTTTTGTTATTATAACTAACAAATTTGTTTAATTAAGTTAATTGAATGATTTAAGGTTTATTTTGGGAAAAACCTAAAAAATTTGCCCAAAAATCAAAAGAAATGTCTGAAAGGTTGGTAAGACCCAAGGAATAATCCTGGAAGATTTAGAGCAAAATAGAGAATTAATTAAATATTAAGTAAACTAAATTAAACTTTAAGTTTTTTTAATGAAAGCCAAACCACCGGGAAAAAAAAACAAGAGCTTATAATTTTCTCTGATTAAGCTACTCAAAATAAAAAATTTTGAATAACTTTTTTATATTTTTTTATTATTTAATTATTTATTTATGATTTTTATTATATTTTATATTTATTTAATTGAATTAATTAATTTAGATTTTAAAATAGTCTCGTGTTAACCTTTTCATTAGCATCTGACTAGATTGAACTTTTATCTTGCGACATGTGGTTGACCACTGCATTTTGAATGTGGGTTCCATCGGGTTGAACAATTTTCTCATGATCACATCCGTTCTTTCCAATTGAGAAAAATTAATGGACGTGAATTAGGGTCTGTTTGGGGTAGTTGTAGCTTATTCAGCTTATACTGGTAAGCAGTCTATCATGATAATTTGCTGATCAGCAGCTTATCCTGATAAGTTGGATGACTGTTTGATTTGTGTGTTTGAAAAACAACTGATTCTGGATAAATGATCATTCTATCCCTGTTATGGATAAGTTGTTTAGTCGTTTGGTTTGTATGTTTGAAAAACAACTGATTTGCAGTTTTTTCTGGAGAAATGACCAAAGCGTCGCATCACGCATGTGAACACATGAAAACTGTTAGCATTTAATCAATCAAATATATCAAGCATCTTTCACCAAAAGCCACCGCAAGAACACCCAAGCCACCATAAACAACACTCATAGGCACCACTGTCATGTGCACACCTCACCTAAACTACCAACCCACACACCCAAAGCCACCGCAAGCACACCCAAGCTAACACACCCAGGCCAGCACACACAAGCCAGTCAAAGCAAGTCAAAGTCAACACACCCATGCCACCACTCGCAAGCCAGTAGAAACATTCAAAATTAACAAGAAAAAAATCCTCCATCCTCATTTCTCCAAAATGTCACAGATATTCCAATTGCAAAACTTACCATACTTAAAACTAATAGCAATTTAAAAAATGAATTTCAATCTCAGAAATTTTACCAACCACGAGCATCAAAATAAAAACATCAATAAATGAAAACCATCTTATACGAACATCATCATTTCTCCAAAATGAAAATTTCAGATCTACATTCGAACAACAAAAAACAAAATCCATCTCAAACGATGCTCCACAAACCCTCAAATGAATGCAAAGCATACAAAACATCTTCCTTTGCACGGAAAACATTTCACTGTAAATCAGAAGAAGCATTCAAACACAGTGCTCCAAAGACCCTCAATGCAGTGCTCCAATGTTACAGATCACAACAAAATAAAATTGTCAAATACTTACAAAGCACGTTGATGTTGGATCACAGAGGAGAGAACGAGAAGACCAATTGAAACCTAAGGCAAGAGACGTAGGAGAGAGGGCTACATGGATAGGGAAGACGATCAAAACTTAGGGCATGAAATACAGGGGAGAGGGCGAGTTGGGGGGGAGGGGGGAGGGGTACGTAAGTAAAAAATAGATTGAGATGCTAGCCCGCAAGGATGAGGCCGTGAACTGCGTCTATGTATTAACATAAAGTCATGTTTGGCCAAACACACTCGAAATGCAAGAAACAAATGCCCTCCTTGTGTTTTGAAAATGCAGAAGTTGTGGATAAGCCACCCCAAACACACCCTTAATCTTCAAACTTTGGTAAGGGATGTGAGACATTTTCTAAATGCCAGCTATCAAGGGAGTAAATCTCACATCTCTTTGATCTAATAAGGTCATAGAATAAATAATTTGTAGATCTTATTGTGTGGGTTGATTCTTAAACTAATTCATTTTGCTAAGTTCCTAATCCAAACACAGAAGGAGTTCTAAGTATTTATCAGAGTAGAGAGAGAGAGCATAATTAGCTTTGCAGGATGCATGAGGAGATGAAGGAGAGGGGTGCTTTTCATGCCTAAAATTGGATGTTGGGTGCTATCAACCTAGCAATTTAGGCTAGCTTGAATGCACCCAAGTAAAACTAGTGGGCAAGACTAGTCAAGGGCAAGTTCTCAACATGCCCAAACAAGCCTTGGATAACAAAACGAAGCTTGGATAAACCTTGAACCTAAAATGTCTTATGGGATGGAATTCAAATTCAAAAGAAAAGTATGCTTGGTTAACTTGATTAAAGATTAGGTTATCTTGAATTCTTGGTTTAGTTTGAATTATTTTAACTTTAGGCAAAAATTTTATTAGACTTAACTTTTTGTTCAGTGGGATTTTAATTAAGTTTGCTTATTATAATTATCTTACAACTTAAATTAATTATAGGTTTGTATTTCATTTAGGTTCATTTCAACTTTTGGTGTAGTTTGGGTTTGATTAACTTTTATGTTTAAACTGATAAGATTTTATATGTAGTGTTAATTTTAAGTTGAATTTAGGTTAAACCCAAGTGGATTTAGGTTTAAATTTAGTTAGAGCATTGGTTTTGAATTGATTAGGATTAGATTATATGTTGGTGTTGATTCAATTTAATTTAGGTTTGAATACATCATAGTTTGGATTGAGTTTGATTATCTTTGAATGATTTGAGTTATGTTTAAGTGAGTTTAAAACTATTAACTGAATTAGTTTGAATTTAGTTATAACTTAAGTTAGGTTAAATTTAGATTTAGGTTTTGTTATAGTTTAGGTTGAATTAAGATTGTAAGTTATGTACTTAGTTTAGATTTATGAATTGATTTAACTTAATTTTAGGATGATTTTAGTTTGAGTTAAGGATGGTATAATTTGACTGAAGATTTAAGTTTAATTAAAAATTAGAAATTAAATTTTAGGTCTTAAATTTAATTTAAAATTTAAATAAGTAAACATACTAACTGACCCAAAGGTCTAAATGAAGCACATCTAAGTCAAGCCAGAGCTTCTTACATTCCAAAGTGACATGACCACTAAGCTCCCAACAACATAACGTGAGCCAAAAGCCTGTGAAGTTCAGTTGACACTACAGGGCAAGAAGTAAGCCAACCATACCTCAACTAACCATCTTGTCCAACCAAACTAGGCCAGGTTCACACAGCCACCCACCTAAGGGTATTAATGGGGAATCTATGTCTATTATGGAGATTAAGTAAGGGACAATAATGATATGTTGGCCAAAAATGAGTTAACCACATAGCCACAATCATGAAATAAGAAATCCAACATAATGAAGCCACTAAAATGTTAGAATAAAATGAGCACAAAAACACAAAATTTAATCTCAATACATGAAGCAATCCATCAGTTCAATCTCCAACCACTTAGAATAAAAAATAAAGTGCATTAAAGTATGACCATTGCATTAGAATCTCCCTCAATTGGTTAATCATTAAATGAAGATTTATTAAATCTTGTTTAATAATAATCACATAACCAAATGATAATATTATGATGATTAAAATCAAATAAAATAATTATTTATTTAAGAAATAATTTATCGAGTGTGATTTTAAGTGTTTGATAATTTATCTGTATTTGTTGCGTGAATTTTCATATCTTAAATTGTATGGAATGCATATTATCTTCTAATTAGGCATATCAAGTAAAGCTTGAACTATTGCTTTTTTCACCTGCAGGTGTGGTGCTTTGTGAAAAATATATTATCTGAGAGACTCCAAAGTCATGTTTTAATACACTTCTACGGTGTCCAAGACCATGAGACCATGACAAACATGAACACCATATCGTTGTTCTCTATAATTCCATTTTAAGAGTTAACTCTTCCATTCCCAATCTTGTATGAACATTTTAAAAAAACCTATAATTAGTGTAAAAAAATCACTAAAAATAAAGTATTCTAATATTTTTACCCATCTTTTTGTGCCATATTCAAATGGCCATGTCTAATTCTTATGATTCTACTAAATCTTCATAACTCTAGCCTATCTTGATTAGCTTGTAAAAACAAATGATAACAAATTAATTTGATATTTGCTACCCATACTTAATTAAAAAAAAACTTCATACCATTTATTTATGTCCCAAATAGAACTAATCTATCTTATTGTACGAGGAAGTGGATGATTCCTTTTTTGTATTTTCAATAGTTTTGACAGCCCTCTTCCGTAATAATTGATTATTATTTTATTCATATCATAACTAAATAAAGTATAGTAATAACATGTTCCACTAGCTATGGCTATTAGAGACCAATATACTATGCCTACTCCCTCAAGAAAATTCTGCATTTTCTTCTCTATAAGGCATAAGGAGACTAACTTTGTACTCTGACTTTATGCTAATCTTATGGTTACACCATTTACAACTAACTTATTGCAGAATCCAAAGACATTGAAGGTGATAAAACAACCACCATTTTTTAGAAGTTGTAAATGCAAATCTCTCTTATACCCAACGCCAACTAAATTGTGACCTGCCTATAAGTTATTTATTATATTTATCAAGATTTAATAGTCAATAAAACTATCACAAATATTTCTCTCTATATGCATGGCATCTAAATTATTGGGCAACATGTTAATTTCCTAACACGATAAGCAAAAAATTATAATATTTTTCTTTCATTTAATTGGAACACCTGATTGTCCAACTGTTGCTCCAAAAAGAAAATTTTTAAACTTTTTTTTACTATGGATTTATTGGGTTTACTAAATGTGAAATTTAAAATTTTAACTTGAGCTAAAATTCTACTGCCATTAGATTATTTTGGGTCACTTCCAATTTCTTATTCATTATCAAATTAAAATATTTGTTTACAAAATACATGATCAAATGGTAGCCAATATCAATGATGCATAAGTAAGAACTTCTTACTCCAGAAATTTCCCTTAAAGCAAAAGAATATGAAAAAGACAAGAAAAAGATCTTCCTAAATTAAAAAAACCTATTATAATTAAGGGAATGCATGTTGAATTAAAGTTTTCTAAAAAATTAGAGATTTCCTAAATTAAAAAATTACTCTCATTCGAGATACTATCATCGATTATGGCCAACAAAGTCTCTAGTGTTGACGATGGCTGGCAAAATTTCCATCATATGTGGTCATTGATGGTAGAGTTAACAAGCAAAGGGGGAGGTAGGGTTAGGGATGAACATGATTGAGAGCAGAATAGAGGATTCATGCGAGGTGAGGAGGAATTTATTGATATGTTTTGGTATAATGAACAACAATGATTTTAACTGCAGACACTTCTAGTAATTTTTACAACTCTTGTATATCAATATTGGCAACACTTTTAATAGTGTTGCTAAGAAAGCATTGTGATTGCTATGTTCTTAGTGGTGATGTACTTAAGGCTTTAGTATTATATGCAAGATAGTTGTGAATGAGGATAATTAAGCATGTACAGGGACAAGTATAAGTTGAAAATATATTATATGATAAAGGATTAGTAATGAGCTATATGGCATGCATCAAAAAACTTTCTAGTGTTTTAAATTTCTCTAGAATTCTTTCATCCTTTTTAGTGTGTATGTAGATTTTAATTTTAAACTGCTTAAATTTATCATACAATGTTCTTTTTTTAAATAGATATTCTTATATTTTTTTCTTAGTCATAATCATAACCCCAACCGAACTTTACATTTTATCATTTTCTTAATTTCAAGTCTCAAGCATATTGATTTCCAAATGACTTTATAATGTGGTTTCATTATAAAGGATGTACTGTTGATAGTTTTAATATTGTTTTTAACATTCTATAGGATTTTAAAACTTCATGTATTAATTTTTATGACCAGTCTAATTTGTTTATGATTACAAAAATTTATCATTAGTCCTACTTTGCATCAACTAATATTAAGAAAAAAATGAAAGAGTTATACATGATAAGGGTAATAAAATGAATCCATAGCAAACAACTATCACAATATAAATCAAATTTGTTTTGTACGTACATATGATCATAGCTATTATCTTAATAATAATACCAATTAGTCATAACACTTAAGCTCTAATAATGATTCAAATAAAAATTTAAAAAAAATTTAATGATTCATTTTGATTGTAACTATTTCCTTCATTTCAATTATTGTCAATATTGTAGGTCCGTACTTCATTTTCAAGACATACTGATGGTGATGCCTAAAATCTTTCGTATTATTCTAATGATGTTGTAAAATCATACGACTTTATAGATGAGAACACTATTCATCCTATCCAAAATGAACTCATCATGATGATAAATCATATAATACATTATTTGATTAACTTTAAAAATTGTGACCCATGTGAATTCTAAAAAGTCAGGTCACATGTGTCAATTGGACCTATTCAAAAGCTTGCAAAAGATCAACGATATCCTTTTGATAAATGTATCTTTGAGGATTTGTATTATTGATGGAGAGTATGAAGTGGTCATTGGAGTGGAGGGTTGTGGAGATTAGTTCATTTGATATAAGAGAATGTATGGGAATCAAGTGGAAGGTTTGAGGCTTGGAAGGCTGTAAGAAAATGTTGATCTAAAGGTTGATAAGGCCTAAAAAGACATAGTGGGTTTTAAGCTAGTTATTAGGTGCCTAATATTATATGGAGCTTAAGAAGATGTTTTGTGGGGAGATATGACCGGTGTAGATATTCCTTGAATATCTTAAGATATTAAAAAAAAAGAACTTACGAGTTTTTGTGGGCTATATTTTAGAAGATTCAGTGTGTGTAGGTCAAGAATGATAGATAGCGAGACTATGATAGATTTTAGTTAACTTACTAAACCTTACAAAAATAAGTGAACGAAGTGTTTGCACTTACAAAAAATGTAAGGAAAAGTTAAAGAAAATGTAATAATAAAATTAATGAAAAAATCACATAAAATAAAATAAAAATAGTAAATATGTACTTTTTATCAAATAATGTGTGTTCTAGTTCATCTAACAAACAAAAGTATACCCAAAAAGCTTTCTTAAAGAGAAACAATAACCTCTCAAATCAATTCAATCGAAAGCTCCTTTATTTATAAGTTTCATTATAACTGAAATATTATATATAATGAGAAGATATAATATTATAAAAAATACAAAGACTACTCAAACTATGCAAATGCATATTAAAACTTACTTTTCACTTTATATATCCATCTTAGAAATTAAAATACCTCTAATTTCATTGAATGTTTTGGATAATGAAAAAGCACTCTCAAGTCATTAAAAAAAAAGGTTTGGTCATGCTTTCTTTAAAAATGACTTGGCAAAAAGAAAAGATAATACCATAACGGTGTTATGGTATAATGGTGCTATTGCCTAATGGTGTTATGGCAAAAAGAAAAGATAATACCATAATACAATAATAGTGTTATGGTACAACGAATTGTAGGTTAATCTATAACTATAGCCCATATATAACTGAGCATTTTCGCTCAAATTATTCATCAAATAAGTTTAAAAATTTTTCACACAATAAATTAAATAGAAAAATAATTATTTTAATATTAATGTTTCTATCAAAAGTCCTAATAATTAGCTTATGTTGTACTTATCCAATATGAATTCTCCTAAATACAGTAGATTTCTTTCTTGGAAAATTAAAGTTTATAGATCCATATAATGACTCCATCTATAACTCATTAAAAGGAAAGTAAACATCTTCGAATAAATGAATCTTTGATCTAATCAAAAACTTATGCCGACCAGCTCGATCTATAGTTAGCTCATTTGTAGGTATAGAATCTAACTTAATTTTTGTGAGTTGAAAAGGAACTTAAAATTGTCATTGTTTCTTAGTAACTTGGTTAGCCTTGTTAGGTCATGTAATAGTTAAATATAATTTATAGTAAAAAATAGATTGAAAACATATCAAAAGAAAATTCTTTACTAAATAAAAAATTAGTAATTTACCTTTAAAACTTTGAAAAAAATTGTAGAACTTTGTTTACAACTTCCATATACTCCCTTCAGTTCAGATGTAAGTTAAAATGCAGTCACTTGCATTATATTAATTATTAGATTTCTTATGATTTATTGCTTGAACATATTTTTGAGTTCCTAAATTCAATTCATTTTTTTTGTAGATGTGTGCTTGCCAATAAAATACTTTTCATATGTTAAGGAAAGGTGAAAAATTAATGAGTTAGGATCTAAGTATTGTGTCTTCTAAGTTATGAATCATAACTCTTAATTATATTAAATAAGCATTCATATACTTACCATATCGCAGAAAATATATGGATCTTTGCAAGGTCGAACGTACAACTGTTGGAGCCGCAACAAAAACCCGCTCTCCCAGCCGGCTGATCACTTCAGTCGATCGCCTCCATTAGTCAGCTAACTACCTCCATCAGTTGACCAGCCACCTAGGCTAGCCACATCCATCAGCCAGCCGACAACCTGGGCTGACCACCTCCACTCGGGTTGGCCTCTTTGGGTCGACTGGTCACTGATATGCCTAAAAATTACCTACTTTTTCATATATGTTTCATGCTCAATTTTAATGATTTTTAATAATATTACACTTTAAAGGAAGGTATTTTGCATATTTTTGGTGTCAGGTACAAGAAATAAACTTTTAGAGAAAATGAAGAAAAAATATTGCAATTTGGAGTAAAATAAGCAAAAAAGAAAATTTTGACTTGGCACATTTTGATGTCTTTCTATGTTTCATCTACTTTACATTTCTCACGTATTTTTGAAAGAAATTATACTTTAAAGAAAGATTATTTTTATGCTTATGTTGTAGGTATATCTATTAGGAGAAAAAGACAACTGAAATGAGGCTAAACAAAGCTGAAATGGGGCCAAACTGAGCAAAACAACGGAGTTGTTGTAGGGTGGCACATGATGCGCCAAACCTGCGCATAATGCGCCAAAATCCAGGGAATTGGTGCATGATGTACCAAAAATGACGCAAGATGCGTCAAAGATGACTTTTTGTGGATTAAGGCAGTTCGGGATGAATTTTGGGCAAATTTTCAAAGGGACACTTGTTCTAAACACCCCTTAGAGTGATTCAATGCATCTAGACACTTTGGAAGGTTCTTTTATGAAGTGATATGTCTCTTAGATCAATGGACATGTCTTTTGAATTCAAAAGAGTTGACTTTTGGATAGAATTTTGGGAGAATTTTGAAATTTCTTTTGGTGGGAGGCGGCCTTTTATAAAAGAAAGGGAAGTCTAGAGCTTGAAGAAGAGTTTTGGGCATGAGTTGGTAATGTGTGTGTGTGTGTGTGTGAGTGGGGTGAGGGTGAGAAGAAGGAAAGAGAGAGAGTGAGAGAGAAAGTCAGGGTCTTGGAGATTTTCTTCAAGGATTGTAAGAGGAGATGGAAGGTGACTAATTTTTTCTTCATTAGGCTTTTAGAAGAGAATTGAGAGTGCTTGTAAGGAGAGAAAGAATTGAAGAGAACTCCTAAGGATTTGCTTGGGAAGGATTGTGAGATAAGTTGTCTTTTATTTCTTTTATTTTGTACACTTGTTTTAATATATAAAATTTGTGTTTTGTCGTATCCTTCTCATGAATTCTGAGTAATCTTTTTTATCCTTCTCCCTACTTTGAGATATGGTTTTGTGAAGAATTGATTATGTTTTATACGATTTTAAATGTCAATAATTTGTGATGATTTGAACTCTGATCTTCATTTACTTTTTAATTTGATCAATTGAAATGTTAAAATGTGTTGAGAAATATATGTTTCGAAAGGGCTATGATTTCTACAACATGGAGGGAATCACATTTAATTTCATGAGAGAGTATAACATCCATGGAATTGAGTACAAAAAAAAGGGAAATATACTTTGTTGGATGCAGAATTGAAGATTTTAATGTGACAGATTAAAATCTCCATTTTGCTCCAATTGATTAGAAACTAATGCGAGATTGTTAGCCCTAAGGAGAGGGAGTAGTGGGAGCTCTAGAGTGGCAGTTACTATCCTCCTAGCCCAACCAAAGAAGTAGGGATCAAACTCTGGATTAGTCAATATACTTTTAGCACTTGAAAGAGGGTAAAGAATAGGATATCTCCTATTTGACACAAAACAATTTTTATATATTTTTAAATGATTTTAATTTCTTCACAATCCATATGCTTATTGTAAAGGGGAATGATACTTTCTTAGATTTGAACTCTTCATCACAAAACTTTGTTTAGTCTTAATAAATTTAATTTTGAAGTTTAGTAAATAGTTTAAATAACTTAGTTCTTTTTATTACATTTCTATTAACATTCATTAAGCTCATTTTAACTTGTCTTTCTTACTTTAATTTTTATAGTTTGAATATTGTGACTAATAATATTATCATAAGAATTTCCATCTTCCAAACTAAGATTTGATAGTAGTAGACTAAAATTAGCATAAAGGATTTCTTACTGCGCTTCTCTGTGGGATCGATACTGGAGTTTTTAAAGAAAGCCCTTTATTATTTGAAACGTACACTTGCGTATAACATCTAGTGTGTGAACTATTTTATAAATTTTATATAACATTTAAATTTTGAACATTAAATAATTAATATAAATTGGGTCAAGATTTAGCCATAATTTTGAAAGCTAAATTTCTGTGTAATTTTGGGACGGGTCAAGTTTTTGGCACTGTTACCAGAGATTTAAATTGACATAAAACATGCAGAAAAACAGCACATACCAAGGGCGCATCAAGTTTTTGGCGTGGTTGCCGGGGATTCTTTTGTAAGAACTTTAGGAGAGTTTTAGTTAAACCTGTAAGACTTAGATTTTAAATTTATAGTATTATTATATAGTGAGTTTAATTATTGTGTGTTTGTTTTGAAGAAAATTAAAATAACCAAAAATATATTTGATATCTATACTATTAGTTAAGTCTTTTGATTTCTATGCGTAGTTCAGGAGCTACTGACCTTAATTTGCGAGTTAAATTTGGAGAGAACCTTTGGGAGAGATTTGAAAAGACTTCATGAATTTAATGTAGAAATGGTGGATAAACAATATAATGAATATTCAGATTTGGATTATAATGCTAGTAGATTTGAAAGAGTAAACCCTAGGAAAGTGGCAAATTTTCAAGAAGATATGCTTGCAATTTTAATTTCTCAGGTTGCAGATATTGAGAGGAAGTCAGATCATTACATTGAAAGTTATTGTCAAGGACCCTCGGTTATTGAGAAAAATTTATTTGGACAATTGATTGGGCCTAATCATTTTGAAACTAGCCATGAGTTATACAATCCTTATTCTGATTATTACAATCCAGGTTGGGAAAAATCATTTAAATTTTAACAGGAATAATAATTTTGGAGGAGAAGACCAATTTTGGGGAGATAATCAATTAGATGAGAAATGTTGTTGTTATTATAATAATGAACTTTCTTTTCCTTATAATTTTAACTTCAATCCACAGAATGAGGAGAATGATTTATTAAAAGAGGTTGTTATGCAAATGGAGAGTAAGCTAGAGTGTCAAGTGACCGCAATAAGGAATATGGAAAACCAACTAGGGCGGATTATTAACTTAATTAATAATCATCCTCAATTTTACCTAGGGCGGATTATTAACTTAATTAATAATCATCCTCAATTTTACTCCAACCCATAAGATGAGGAGAATGAATTAATATTAGAAGAGTTGAGTATCAAAATGACTAGATAGTTGGAAAATCAAGAGGTTGGAATAAGGAATATAGAAAAACAATAGGGGCAGATTATTAATGCAATTAACAGTTAACCCCTGGAGATTTTACCTAGTGATCCTGAGATAAACCCTAGGGAGATGAATGATGAGCAATTTAAAATTATCGAACTAATATTTAGAAGAGAATTTGAGGATATGTTTCAAAGGAAATTTGAGTTGAGAAATGAGGATAAGGAGATTGAAAGTTCAATGGACAAAATTTTCAAGGAATTAGTAAAACCCATTTCCTCAACTAAGATAAATATAAAAAGACCACCTCTACCATTTACTCAGTACCAAGGGGAAGAATTGAAAGACAATACATAACAAAAGAGTCACCTAGTAGAATTTGACCCAAAATTTGAATTATCTAGAGAGAATCTGATCCAAGGTTTGGGAGATCTTGAAGTATCATATAAATGTCCATTTCTTATAAAATTTAAGGATGATATTAATATGAAATTTGAGAAAATCACTAGAAGAATATTGGATCTAGAAAGAAATATGAGGAACAAGGATATGAATCAATATGAAAAGGACGAACTGAAAGCAAAATTTAAATTTGAGGACGTTGTAGGAATCCCTGGATCTAAAAATGATTTGGTGATTGATCAAGGATTACTAAAATGGAATTTTGATTCAGGTGGAATCATTTGTCGGACTGACGATGCTAAACAAAGAACATTATGGGAGGTAACCCATTATTATCAGTGTGGTTTGATTTAGTATGCTTGAGAGTTATGATTGTTAGTGTTTTATTATATTTGCTTTAATATGAGTTGATCGATTTGATTGATGATTGGTAGATGTGTGGATTGTTAGTGGTTTTATTTGATTTTTCTGTATGATGAGAGAAGTGATTACTTAACTTCTTATTATTGTTAAACTTGTACGTTCTCTTGCAGTAGGTGGATTGATGAGTCCACTACAAATCAGGTCTCACTCAAACTTGAGTTTTACAAAAGACATCATTATTTTTTTAACAATGACAATTCCATCTCAATTTTATTAGTTCTTTTCTTTGACTTTTTCATTTGATAGGAGTATCTAACCTGTTCGATGAGTAACATGTGGATGAATTTACACTATCCTTATAACTGTTAGAGGTGTTAAATTATTGGGATATGGTGATGCTTGGGGTTGGTGCTCGAGAACCAATATATCAGGGATAATCTTATCCTTAGGATTAGAATCTATAAAATCATTTATAAATACCCAATATATTCGTGTAGTGATTCCGTTAGAAATTGGAAGTAAGTTAGTGAGATGAAACGAGTTAAAGGAATTATTAACCTCATTTATCATGTGTGTTTGTGTTTGTGTTACAATGATATAAATATTGGGAGAACATATATATATATATATATA
>JXCR01147601.1:13763-30867 GCA_002079205.1 Phalaenopsis hybrid cultivar
TATATATATATATATATATATATATATATATATATGAATATATATGTCCCACCAAAGCAGGCTTCAGGATATCATTCTGGTGATCGATAGCTTCCATAGGACCACCCTAAAAATAGTGCCGACACCCTCTGGTGACTCCGCTGGAGACATTCTTTTCTCTCCATTTAAGTTCGGCATTATTGCCTTCATATATCAGTAGTGTGCCCATGCCCCTTATGGACCAAGTTTCCCTTCTTTCGTTGGTAAGCTTTACCCATTTCTTTCTTGGGTATGTATGGTCAACTCTTCTAGACTTTAAGACCATCTATTCAATCACCTTTGAACAGAGAGTTTTAGGAGTTCATTAAGACTTTAATTTCTTTTTGTGGGGTTGGACCCCCAATAGGAGTGATGGTGGACTAATTTTGCCGGGCATTGTGCGTTGTAAAGTCGGTCCCGTACTGGGTCCTAGACTCCACTTTCCCTTTTGAGTTTGGTTTGCTACTTTGCAAACTAAATCAAATTGTGTCGTGGTGCACTTACACTTTAAACTTTCTTATTTAATTAATTAGATCCCTCTACTTTCAAACTATTTTTTACTAAAATTTAAAATCTTCACAAACTAAAAATTAAATTAAGACTTGCCATTCTACAGATCGACCTTTGTTAGTTTTTAGTGTTCGCACTATAATTACAAGGTGTTGGCCAAATAACTAACTCTAGTGCTTTTTTTTTTAACTTGTTCCAATAGCGTTCTCGACGCTCACTTTCTATTGTAACTTGCCAACTAGCTACAATGCTCGCAATGTGCGTCCCACCTCAAGTTTGGATCTAGATTCTATGAACTGGAAGTTACTTTTGGAAAAGCCCCATTCATCATAATGAAGGTTGCCACTCCAGAAGATCAAGAGCCTTCCGTGGAAATCAACCTGAACTATCCCCAGATATTCCCTTCTTGTAAGAAGGTGAAAACTGTTGCTATCCCAGCACCTACTAAGTCTCTTGTTCCATTTTCTGCCAAAGGAAAAGAGGTTATGATTGTCGAAGATACAATTCTAGGATTTACAGTCTCACCGTTCATATTTAAAATTGGACTAAGTTTGAGATTTGCGACATTAAATCAGTCAAAAAAAAAAAGAAATTGCAGTAAAAAAACTTGGAAGGCTGCTAAAGTCCAAATTTCTGAAGAGGTGTCTGTTGATGAAATTCTTCATCAGGAGGAACTTAGATTGTTGGAAACCTTTCTGCTTCTGTGAGGGAGTAGGTTCCATCCCTTAATGGACACCAATGGGTAAGAAAGTATCCAATAGATTTTTGTTAATTTACTGTCATCTCATGGACATGGACGAGAGAAGAAGAAGCCCCTCCTATCACTCGAGTCAGTACAGTATTCAAGAGACTAGCAACCAAAGAGGGTTGTTCAGTCAGTGAGTTACTTAAACATGTGGGATGTGCAATATCCTTTCACATGAAGAAAGAAATTCTAAGAGAAGTCAAATCTGCTAGAATATCTCAAAGATCAGTTGAAACTTTGCGTGCTTTCATTCCTGCCAGGTTTCGCTTGGGAAGCAGAGTTGATACCACCAATTCTACCATCATCACCACCGATTCTCATGTCACTGCTCCAAGACCTACAGGTCGTCGATTGGTTAAGTTACGTCTTGGTCTGAGAATTCTACCAGTTACTATTCATAAGGATGTTTTTGAAGTTCTAAAGGAAAAGATGAAGAGGTTACCTGATACTATATTAAGTCTACACCATGGGGAGCATGCCTCTCTCTGACGTGTTAATGCCTCTATATAGACACCCCATCTCAAAACATCACCAGCGAAGAAAAAGGTATGGGTACCTAAGGTTTTCGTACAAATACAGTTTAGTGAGCACGCAGAACAGGATCACGGAATGAAGCAAGGGTCCAAAGTATCCGACATCGTCACAACTATTGCTATCAAATTGGATGAACAAGTGAAGGAAGTTCAGTAGAGTCCCCGAGATCTCAAGATGATACAAGAATCAATAATTGAAAAAGAGGTTGAGAGCTCAAAGTTGAGATTTTTCAGTTAGCTCAAGAAAATGGTGTTTTCTTTGATGATGATGATGAATATTTCAACTTTAATGACTATCTTGTTGAAGACTTCATGGATATTCATGTAATCGAAAGAAGAGCCATTGCATCTGGGTGCGACGCCCAAGCTCTTGTTGAAGGGAACACTATAGATGATCTTCGTAGGGCTATCCTACTAAGGGATGGGTAAAACAACCAAATGGAGAAAAGAATGCAAGAGATAGCCACTATCATGGCTACCATGGCTACAGTTAATGGACAGTCTCAACCACAACAGTTAGTTTCTCTAGAAGTCAACCAGCAAGAAATTATACATATCACCGATGAAAGGAGGGAAGTTTCCTCGGCTAACAGGCCTGATCAATAAAAGAAGGACTCTATCCAAGGCGTCATACCATAAAAGAAATTTAAACAAATGGTTGAACAATTTTAGGAGGCCTTGGCCAAATCTAAGGGTGGTGCATTGATTTTAAAGGGTAGATCCTACCCGGAGGAGTTCGATGCCTAACCCAATCGTAAGTGTTTTATGTCACCAAACATTAAAATATTTGATGATACTGGAACTCCGAGACAGCATATAGTGCATTTCTGAGCCTTTTGTGGCAATACTAGAGGTAATGAAGCCTTGCTTTATCAGCAACTTATCAGCAACTTATCAGGGATAGCATTTGATTGGTATGTCGAGTTGCCCAACGGATCAGTAAAGACTTTCTACAAGTTAGAACAGTTGTTTGTAAAGAGATTTGTTGGAGTACAAAATCATGTTTCTATTGGAGATCTCGTAGTAGAAATGCAAAAGCCTAACGAGAATTTAGTGGATTTTATCTTAAGGAGGAGAAACTTTAGCATGAAATGTAAGCCCCAACTACAAAAATATCATGCAATTGAGATTTTACCATGGGCCAATAGCATTCATGCTTAAGGGACTCACCATCAAGTTCTTCGAGAAGCTACTTGGCAAAGCTAGCAATCTGTAAGAAGAATTCAAGCATATGGATTCTCATGAAAAGGCTGAGAAGTTCAAGAAAACCAGTATATTCAAAAAGAAATCTGGAACAGTGGATGCAGTGGATAAAGGAAAGCAATCCATGAAGATTCAGATTGAGTATTATCAATAAAATTTACAACCATCATCACAGCATATCCAGCAGCAACAGACACAAAAGTATGGTCAGCCTAACCAGCAGTTGCACCAGGAAGAATCATACAGAACATAAAATAAGAGGGCTCTGGCCCTTTTGGAACAACAGAAAGCGGTATATTCCTTCAAAGATGAAGTTGTACCCAAAATGTTAAGAAGTCTAATGAGGAAGCTTGAATTCATATTACAAAATCCAAGGAAACTTAAGGAATCCAACAAGAAAGATCAACCTAATTATTGCCCTTACCGCAGATTTCTTGGACATACTATAGAGAAATGCTTCGTCTTCATGAATTGGCTCAAGAGGAATTTTAAAGAAGGAAATATAACAATCCCAAAGAAATATTTAAAGGAACCTGAAAAAGGTTATGTCAAACCTATAAAAGGTTTCAAGCGAGTTAATCACTCTAGTGGTTCCATATTCAGAAAAGAGAAGAATGGATTACAATTTGGAGCAAATCATCAAAGAAAATATTGGATCAGATTTAGACTGCTTGAGCTTAAGTTGCCGTTCATAATTTACAGACTGTTTTGCTAAAGATAGAGATTTTGCCAGAGAAACCACTACAACCATAAGAGAAAGAGAAGAGCAACGTCATGAAGACCGATAGCGTGGGGGGTAGGATAGGGGCTACCTCTGTTAGATTGGTTGTCTCAAATTCAGGAAAGATAATCCTTGAACCCCTGACCATGTATGATTATCTTTTTGCCCCATTGGGGTATTATAAATATAATGATTATAATTTCAGCTACGTTTCAACTGCTTCTAGTGATAACATAATTGACTTTGCTCAATCTAACTTTGATCTCAATTCCCAAATTGATTCTCATATCATACTTAAGACAGATGAATTTGTTCAAGATAATGAAGATATCAATGACACTAATTATGATAGCGCCGCGAGTGAGGAGCCAGGCCTCGAGTGCCACGGTGCACCACTTGCTATCAACTTAGATCTCTCTGATGATGAAGACGAGAGACTAGAAATTTTGCCTATAACATCTCTGGACGAAGAAATCACAGAAATAAGCCTAAGGAGTGGAAAATTATTACCCTCGAGGTTAGCTCTAGTAGATAAAGGAAAATAAATAGTAACTCAGGAATAACTACTTCAACCTCCGCCAGTCGAAGAACCACATAGTCAGGTAAAGATTGGAGGATTATATAAAGTGGATTATAACGTGCTAGCTCATGTTAGGAGCTTTTTGACCAAACTAAGCATTTATGGTGCTTTGATCCTCTTAAAGGAGAAGAGAGAGTCTCTGGTTACAAACTTGCTAGCTCAGTTGGCCAGCACACCCTCGGACGAAGTTTGTTCATTGAAAGAACAACCTGGGATAACCTTCACAGATGAAGACTTGTTGATTGGTACTACTGACCAGAACCAACCGCTCTACATCTCTATTAATATCAATAGGTTTGTTATTGTCTAGAGTTTTAGTAGATCCAGGACATCACTTAACTTAATGAGTGTACGAACATTAGCTTAATTGGACATTGCAGCTTAAGAGCTTACAGCCGATAAAATGTTGCTAACAGGATTTAATTAAAAGGGAGAAAGAGCACTTAGATCAATTACACTATTAATAAAAGTTGGAGAATTAGTAACAACCACTAACACTTATATCATCTATGCCCTTTGGAACTAAAAAAAGTTTAGGGGTTGTCCATTGGAAGCGGTCGGTCACCGGAATTGATATCTCATCGCCCGCTTTGGAAGAGCATTTAATTTACATATATATTTAAGTTTTATAAAATATGAAATCAAACTGATCTCATATCTTTCATAGTTTAAATGAAAGAGTAATACACCTCAAGCCATGTATCTATCCTGAAAGATAAACACAAGACTTGAGGGTGAGACTCAATCAAATAAACTAAAAAATATATCACATCCTTTTGGTCTGTGAAACCATTTTATTACAAGCCAAAAAATTTCCCTATTTAATACGAAAAATTAAATATTGTTTATAATAATTTGGGTTCAAAAATGCTTGTTATAAGGACAAACCCTTATAGTTAATTACATCTTAGTTAACCAAAGTCACCTAAGAAAACTCTTGATAAATACCAGGGGATATGATCTTCAAAGAGGTCAAAGGATTTAGTCTTTTCAACGAGATCAGACAAAGAGGTGTGGAAGGGGAATGACTTAAATTTGGAACATTTTATTTTTGGAATCCAAAGGAAGAAGAACTAGGAGATGTCATATATCCTGAGGAGAACCTCCGTGACTTCCCAAGCTATCCTATGGTTTGGCTTTAGTTTAGAGGAGAAATATTTAAATGTTTCATCCAGAAAATTTTATTAATTAGGGCTTACATTTGTGTGAGACGATCACAAAAATAACATGAAAGATGTGAGGATTTAGGTCATGACGAATGACAACCTCAAAGTCCTATTGATTGGTTGTTTAATTATAACAAGATGATGGTTTAGTTGATGTAGACTTGTTTTGTTGTTGAAGATGGTCGTATTGCCCATAATGCTAGCTCCAAGCTTCTCATTGTAATAAGTTTAAGTTTTCTAATGTGTCAAGTAATAATATCAAATCAAAATATTTCCTATGGTCATGGTTATTTAAATTTTAGGGGCGATATTAAAGTTGATTAGAGCGACACCGATTAGAATCCCACGACTCCCTCGTTCTGACCCCACTATTTTCTTTCGGATTCACTCAGTTCAAATGAATTTACTAAACTCAACTAAATGAGTTCAATACTTTTATTTAGATAGTGGGATATCTCATTAGCAACTGTGGGTTACCTCCTCCGAGGGATTCCCGATCATCTGATAGAGAAATTTTTAATTTAGTTGCAACTTTTGTTTTGTTATGATCATGATTAAATTTTGAGTTCTCTTTATATTTTGAATGTTGTGGCATTGAATTTTATCTTGTTTAATTTTAAAACTTTAGTTTTGGTTTTGCGACAATCCTATTAGTTTTGGTTTTGACATGCAGGTTAACATCGTTGTTTAACCTGTAAGTTTGAGATAAGAATTACAAAAAGGTAAATGCAATAAAACATGATTTATCAAGCATGAAATCAAGCAATTACACATGGAGAATCAAAAGAAGCTTGGTCTAGGGTTAGAGCACAATATCTTTTTGTATGGTTGTGGTAGCTTCAACTCGGTCCAAAGAACCTCCAGATGAAGTCTCAAGCCACGGTCCATTGTCTAGCTATGTTTTTTACCAAGCTCAATTTTAGGTGTTGGTCTAGAACTAGGTTTTCAGCTATTTGAGAGCGGGTTTTTGTGGGGGATTAACTCTCACTGTAGGGATGGTGTGTGCACAATTAATTGGAGTTTGGTTTACTGTGGAGTTGCAGAGAAATGTGTCCTGGTTCTGACCTGATTTTGAGCTCAAAATTGAACTCTAACAGGGAGAAACAGAGGGGGAAAATGGTTGGCTTTAGCTGAGGAAGGCTTGGAGAGTGTCTGTAGAGATTTTTTCAAAGTTTCCCCAGGGATTTTGGTTAGCTCACCTTTTGCCACGGAGAAGGTGGTTTAAATAGAGGGGCTTAGGGTGGAGCTCAGAACTTCAGTTTTGGTTCAATTAAGTGCTTATGTGGAGGGAATCAAAATGCTAAATACCAATTAGAGTTGGGCACATTGGATGGGTGAAATTGGGTTTGAGTTAAGGTATGGGGGCTCTCAATTTTAGTATTTTATGATCATAAGGCTGGTCGGCAGGGCCAAATATGGCAGTCAAAGTAGTCAGGTAACCTAGGGCGACGGTTGATTATGATTAACCACTAATGGTTTGTCTTGATGGTGGAGATATTTTGGCTTAGACCCAAAAATGGGATGAAATCCCTTAATTGTTGGAACCATTGGTCCATAGCCCACCTTGGCTGATTTAGGTGGGTCTAGGCTAATCACTAGGGTGTACTTAGTGGTTGTGGTGTCAATAATTGGTCACTTGGGCATGGATTATTCAATTTTTGTGCATGGGTTCAATTTGAGTCAAATTGGCTTAAAGTTGGGTTTGGTTTTAGCTAGCCAAGACTTTGAGCCCAATTGATTGAGCAATTTGGTTTGGACGATTGTCATGAAGGTTTTAGAAAAGATTTAGGCAGATTTTGAATTGAATTTGAGGTTCAGTTTGGAGGATTTTGCAATTTGGTCAATTTTGGGATGTTGGGTTAGAATTGGGCTTAAGTTGAGCTAGAGTTGGGTTTACTCAAAATTGATGGTTGAAAATGATCTAGGAGAGCATCATGAAGAGTTCTCAACATCAATTGGGTGTCAATTTTGGGGTTTGGGCATTCAATTAGGTGACATTTAGATACATAGCCAAATTGGGGCAAATGGGGGGTTTTGGTCCATGTTGATTTTAGGTGAAATTGAGGCTCGACCAAGGCTAATTGAAGGTTCAATTTTTTATGTGGGATTTTTTTTAAAGAGTTTATGATGCATAATTGAGGCAATTGGAAAGATTTGGGAGTCAATTGAATGGAATTTTGGTTTTTGGCCAAGTTAGGGCTTTTTAATTTAGGTTGAAATTGGACTCAAATGTTGGTCAATTGGACTTAGATTTAGTTTGAATTGAGTCTGGTCATGATAAATTTGAGTTGACAATTGAAATTGGGGGAAACTGGGATCAAATTGATGGACATTTGAGATGAATTTGGTGAAATTGGGTCGTTAAGGGAAATTTGGGGCTTTTGCTGAAGTTGGGCTCAATGAAAGAGTTCAGATTGGTTTTTGAGATTTTTGAAATGATTTCGGGGCTTTTGGGAAATTTTTTGTCACCAAGGTCATTTTTGTAATTTTGGCAAATTTGGGGGTTGTTGACCTCACTTGGTTTAGGTTTAGTTTTTCCTCTTTAGTATCCTAGGGTCTAGCCATAGGACTTTCATGTTGACTATTACTAAAAAACTAGAAAAAGAACCCTCACAATTAGAAATTATACCCTCTTCTTTACTCAACTTGAAGCTCTACATATTGATCTTAACCTCTAGCACTTAGTATGTGGGGCCATTATAGGGCAGCTCAAGCAGAGTTCCCATAGGACTATTTGAGCTTAGGGTTAACCCTGCGTGCTGGTCTGGATCTAAGGCACTCACTTTCACTCAAGACACTCACTTTCACTCACTACACTCACTTTCACTCACTACACTGACTCTTAGTCACAATCCCTCACAACCCTAAACCCAGTTTTTGTTGACTTTGATCCCTCGATGTTTTGGGAGACTCATGTAGATGGTCCCCTAAACCCACTAGCCCTAGGCTACGGTGTAGCTAAGACCAGTACATAGAGGACCCATATGGGGATTCGATTGATCTATGGCTTATATAGGGTGGTTGGCACCCCAATTCTATAAAAAATATCAAACTTGGCCTTTTGCCCCAAAAACTCCCAAATTACCTAGATACCCTAGGAGCCCTAAATTTGGCCAAAATTCCCAAAATTACCAAATCCATCCAAAATACCCAAATTTATCCAAAAATCACTTCAAACCTTTTCAAAATACCCAAGTTACCCAAAAATTCCAAATTTACCAAAATACCCCCAAAATGATCAAAATTACAAAAAAACCCTTGGCACCCCAAACTTTCCCAAGACCTCCAAAATCACTTCAAATGTTTCCAAAACCAATTTAAACCCTCCAATTAAACCCAATTTGGCCAATTTGACCATTTTGACCGAAACTACCAAATTGCCTTTAAAGGCCCAACTTTCTCAAATTTGCCCCAAATGTCCATCAATTTGGTCCCAAATTCTCCTCAATTTCAATTCTAAACTCAATTTCACTTTTTAAATGACAAATATAAACCAAGTCCAAGCTTAATTGGCCCATGCTTTGAGCCTAATTTTAATCTAAGTCAAAACCCCAACTTTGGCCCTATGACTTGAATCCACCAAATTGAACCCCATAGCCTACTCAATTCCCCACGATTTAGATCCTAAACTCTTCATAACAATCCTATACACCCAAATTGACCTTTAATTGGCCTTTTTGAAGCCTCAATTGCATTAAATTTTAACCCAAGTCCAAAAATTCCCAAATTTGCCCCAAATTGGCTATACATCCAAATTCTGCTAAATTAATTACCCTAACCACAAAATTGACACCTAACTTATGTTGAAAACTCTTCCTGATGTTCTTATGGACTATTATAAACAATAAATTTGTACTTAGCCTAAACTTAGCCCAGCCTAGACCCAAGTTTATCCCAACATGCCCAAATTGACCAAATTCTAAAATCCTCAAATTGCACCACCAATTGGACTCAAAATCATTTCAATCCTTCACCAAAAATCTTCATTATAATCCCCTACACAATGTTGATCAATAAATTGGGCTCAAAGTCATGGCTAAACCAACCCAACTTTTGGTCATTTAGACCCACATTGAACCATGCACCAAAATTGACCTAGCCATGTTAAATTTACCAAGGTAAGACTTTTATCACAAATTTTTTGTCCCTAGTGACCAATCTAGACTCACTTAACCCACCCTAGATGAGCCATGGACCAAAGGTCCCCTAGATCATGGGATTTGTTTCCTAAATTGCTTAAGACAAAGAGATCTTTGGAAAAACCCATCAAAAACCCAAATTAATGGTTGTGACAGATTCCTCTGGCTCACCTGACATCCTAGCCACCTCCCCTGGCCATACCAGCCAGCCTAGGCACTGAAGCACCTTAAAAATGAGAGCCAAAATCCCTAAATCAAACCCAATCTTAACCCTAAGGGCTAGATCACCTTGATTAGGCTTTAGAGCCTCTTAACTCACCACCTCAGCAGACTTTTGCACCCAAGGCCAAGCCCTGAGCTCCACTCTTTAACCATGGCTATTAAATGGCCTCTTCACGGGCAAAAGAAGGGTGCTGAAAATTTCTCAAAGAGACCCTTCCAAATTGTTCCCATAGCCTATTTGAGACCTCTTCAGTGCAACCCAACAAACTCCTTGCCTTCATTTCCCTTGTTGGAGCTCAATTTTTTAGCTCAAATCCTTATCAGAGATAGGACATTCTCCATCACGCCTCCATAGTGCACCAAATTTCAATTAATCTAACCTACACCTTCACCATAGTGAAAGAATAAGAAGCCCCATCAAAGCCCCCTCATAAAGAGCCTCCACACTAGACTTTGATCAACACCCAAGTTCGGCCTTCGTAGAATTTTGGTCTAAAACTTTCATCAAGATTAGAGAACCAATCTTTAGCCTCCTTGGGCCTCCACAAATATGTCGAGCACCTCTGATTGAAGCTTCCCTTCTCAGAGAAAAGGTATTGAACTTCCCCTCTTCCCAAGCCTATTTTGATTCTCCATGTGATTAGGTTAGTTTAATGGCATGTTTACCATATAAAAATGTTTGACTCACTTAGATGAGTCTATAGGATCCAACCTGAGGTAATTTAGTTGAGAAATGAGTGACATCTTATGGTTTTATAGTGAACAGTCACGAGTTTTAGCTATTGGGGACGATGACGAGGAGCCATTAGATGGCATAACGATGCGTGTATCGGACGGATGGCTAGGATTGCATTGGACTAGAGTTTGATACATAAAGCGCACACCGAGTCAGTGGCTACGTTGATGGCGACATCCAACAAGAGCATGCTATCCAGAGCTTTGGAGCCGCCGTAGGTTGACGCGACGCCGCATGTTTAAGTAGAAAAGTAGAGTTATTTTTTATTTAATTAAATCATCTACCTTCAAAAATCCATATATTTGTGTAGAAAAATCACAAAAATAAAAAAAATATACCCTAATGCTCAGTGAACAGAGGAGAACAATGTGGAAATGGTTTTAAGTTTATTTGATGCATATTTTTTTATTAATTAAATACTATTCTAAGTATTTTGATTCTCCGTCAATTCAATTATTTCACCTTGGCTTGATATTTTGACATGTTGTTGCCTCTACAATGAGGGATATTCTGTGATTTTTCTAAAGATAGAGGAGACCCCTAGATAGAGATCCATATTTTTTAAGTTTATTTCTATTATGTGTATAGATTAATCATAATAATTAGCATGTTGCTTAGAAAAATCCAAGAAAATTTTGGTAGGTTCCCTATAACCAGAGAATTCTAAGAAAAAAATTTTCATAAGCCAAGTCATTAAGAACTCACCTAATTTTCATAAAACCCTAAGATACAAAGAAAATTAATTTGGGAAAAATAAACATCTAAATGAATTAGTTTTAATTCTCCATTGTGATTTAAAGTTCAGAGGACTCCCCATAAAAATTTCAAAACATTTGGAGTTCATTTGGGAACCTAATTTGATTTTCTAAATAAAATAGCATTTTTAACAGTAAAATAATTTTTAACAATTAAAATATAACTTAAAAAAAATATAAGATTGGTTTTAGGAGTTCCCTGTAAGCTGAGGGATTTGTTTAAAAATAAAATTGTAATTAAAATAAAATCTTCATTTTTTAAGCATATTTTGGGTATTTAAATAATAAAAAATTAACAAAAGTCATAAAATTATTAAAATGAATGGAAATGTTCTAGATTATTTCAAAAGTACTTAAGAGCAATTGAAATATTTTTCCCAATTTTCTAAGTAAAAATGTTGAATTTTTAAACCTTAAAAATAATTTTCAAACTCTAAAAAAAGATTTTTCTTAATTTTTTATTTAAATAATTATAGTAATTTAAATAAAAATCATAAAAATGTAAAATTTATTTTTTGGGTTATTTGACCTTAGAGAGATTTAATAAAATGTAAAACTTAATTTTCTAACTTTAAAATAATTTATGAATAATTAATACTCTAGAACTTAAAATAATTCTAATAATTCAAATAAAACTCAAAACATAATGAAATTTTATCCAAGTAGTTCTATAGTCTAGGTTCACCTCCAATAAAAATTTCAAGAGATTAGGCTTTGCCTTTGTTAGGTTATTGAATTTTCTTTGAAAAATCCTATTTTTGCTTGTAAATAATCATGTAAATTAAATTAAAATTTGAAAAATCACATTTTCACCTCTGATGTCTTAATTGACTCTTGAGTGAGGTAGGTTAAAATCCTAAAGTAATTTGAATTAAATTTGACGAATTATGAGTGATAGAGCCTTAGGGGTAAAAGTGTAATTTCAGAAATTTAGCCTTAATTAACATTTAGGCTTAATTCAAGAAAGGGAAATGGGAAAAGTTTAATCTCAATTAACATGTTCAAATGATTGAAACATAAGGGATTAATTGGTAGAAACCAATTTCACTTTGCTTAATTAAAGGATAAATTTGTAATTTCTTAAATCATTAATATTTGGAGGTCTATTAAATTAAATGATCGTAGACTTAGGGGTATGATTTTGAATGCTAATAATTTAATAATTCAATACATTTATCCGGTGTTCAAATGACATTCAACATTTTGGTGATGAATCACTATAACTTAAAATTCAATTTCTTTCAAAAATGACTAATATGTCCACCAAGGTCCTAAGGGCTTAGTAGTTACCTAGGCTAAATCAAATTTGGTTAAATGAGGATTAGAAAAGTGAATTTAACTAGAAATTAAACACATTTAAAAACACTACAAGCCCAAGTTAAAGCTAAAATTAGCCAAGTGTCTTAATAACATTAATTTGCCCCTTTTAAAGGTCTTCACCGACATAATTCTCAAATTAAATGACAAATGATAATCACCCTACTCCTAGAGTTAATTAAAACATTGATGTTCACTGAACACTAGGGGTATTTACAAGATGGATTATTAAGCAACATAATAAGTTTAAATGAGCTCAAGACTTTTCACAAGGGGGTTAGAGGGAAGCATGGACCTGCTTCTTCCTCCCGACCTTTTGGATACCTCGGAGGTCTACTAAACTTTTTATGTTTTGCTTAATGAAATTAACCTCAAATGAATTAATAGGGGCTGACCAAGATATGATTTAGGATTTGGTAGATCACCAGAACCTTATTTCCCCGCTTTACATAAAATGCTTTTAACATATAAAAGTTGTCACATGCTTTTTATGTTTCAGTGGAAGAAGACTGGAAGATCATCTAGGTATGCTTTTATTGTAATTTGTTTTACCTACATTTCTAGTCTCCTGTACTTTACTTTTCAGTATGTTACTGTACTTACTCACCTGCATGTATGAACAAAAAACACAAACCTGCACGCAAAACAACAATGTCACCCTGCATGAAAATTAAAACTGCTAAGATAGCCGCAAAACCCAAAACCAAAACCAAAACTAAAAACAACAAAGATAAAATTCACCACCACAACATTGAAAATATAAAACAACTCAAAACATTACCACAAACATTGCAAAACAACAATTGCAACTAAATTAAAACATCTCTATCAGATGATCGAGAATTGCTTAGAGGAGGTAACCTATTGTTGCTAACGAGGCTTCCCACGGTTTAAATGAAAGTATGGAACTCATTAAGTTAAGTTTAGTAAATTTATATGTACTAAGTGAATCTAATAGGAAATAGTGGTACCGGAATGAGGGAACCGTAGGATCCTAACCGGTGTCGCTCTAATCAACTTTTATATGCCCCATAACATTTAAAGAACTACAACCATAGGGGAATCTGATTTGACATCATAACTTGACACACTAAAAAACTTAAAATCATCACATCAAGGAGCTTGGAGCTAGCATGGTGGGCAAAATGACCATCTTCAACAATAGAATATGTCTACATCAGCTAAGCCAATTTCCTTCCTTAGAATTAAACAACCGAGCCATAGGAATTCAGGATAGTTTGCTTATGCAACGTAAACCCTCACCTTATCGTTAGACCTTTATATAGCTCTACTGTACAATATAAGCCCTAACTCGTCTTAGAATTTTGAGGTTATTATTTGTCGCGACCTAAATCTTCACATCTTCCAGGCTATTTGTATGATCATTTCACACAAATGTAGGCCATAAAAAATAAAATTGGCAGGATGAAACACCTAAATAATTTCTCCTCAAAACTTAAGACAAACAATAAGATAGACTGGGAAGTTATCGAGGTTCTCCTCTGAATCTATGACATCCCTTAGTTCTTCCTCCTTTGGATTCTACAATAAAATGTTCCAAATTTGAGCTATTATCATTTCATACCTCTTTGTCCGATTTTGTTGAAAATTCCTATCCTTTTGAACTCCTTAAAGATAATATTCCCTAATTTTTATCGAGAGTTCTCTAAGGTAACTTCGGCTATCTAAGATGTAATTAACTATAAAGTTTTGCCCTTATAGGAAGATTGTCCGAACCCAGCTTAAAATAAACCCTATTTAATTCTTCATATTAAATAAGGTAAATTGTCGGCAAATAAAATGGTTTCGCAAACCAAACTAATGTCATTTATTTCTTAGTTTATTTGATCGAGCCTAACCTTTAAGTCTTGTGTTTATCCTTTGAGATAGATACAAAGTTTGAGGTATCTTGTTTTTTCATTTAAACTATGAAAAATATGAGGTCAGTTTGATTTCATATTTTCCTAAAAATTATACATATACATAAATTAAAATGTCCTTCCAAAGCAGGCGATGGGATTTTGATTTCGGTGATCGATAGCTTCCAACTGGCAACTCCTTCAACCAAAAATAGTGTCGACAAGTAGTGGTATAATTAATTTGAGCATTATTTAGAGTTTTACTAGCATAGCATTAAACTTTAAAACTTTTGTCATATTTCATTCCTAAAATAGCTCCAATTGCATAATCACCTTCATCACACAATAGTTCAAACGGTTTCTCCCAATCAGGTAAGACAATTATAGCAGCAGTGATAAGTTTTTCCTTGAATGTTTCAAAGGCACTAAGGCACTCTTGATTAAAATCAAATTTTATATATTTCTTCCAAAAGTTGACATAAAGCTTTGTAATTTTTTAAAAATCTTTTATATACCACTTGTAAAAACCAACATGTCCTAAAAACCTTCTAATTCCTCTTATAGTAGTAGGTGGAGGTAGGTTATCTATAGCTTGAATTTTTGTCGGATCTACTTCTATGACTTTTTTTGAAATTTTATGCCCAAGTACACTTTCTCCTGTAACCATGAATTGACATTTTTCCCAGTTTAATACTAAATTTATCTTTTCACATCATTCTAGAACTTTCTCTAAATGATTTAGACATACTTAAAATGAAATTCCAAACACTAAAAATCATTTATAAAGTTTTCTATCTCTTTTTCAATTAAATTGCTCAAAATTGATATCATATATCTTTAAAATGTCGCAGGTGCATTGCATAAACTAATGCACATTCGTTGAAAAGAAAAAGTACCTTATGGACTAGTAAATGTTGCATTCTCTTAATTTTTTAGAGTAATTAGAACTTGATGATAATTAGTATATCTATCTAAAAAAAAAAAATATTTGTGTCGGGCTAGCCTATCCAACATTTTGTCCGAAAGGGTAAAGGAAAATGATCTTTCCTGGTGGCTGAATTTAGCATTCTATAATCAATGTAGATTTGTCATCCAATGACTTGTCTTGTTTGTAATAATTCATTATTCTCATTAGTCACAACAACCACACCCCCTTTCCTAGTAACACAGTGAATTGGACTTACCCAAGCACTGTTTAAAATAGAATATATTATTCCAACATCTAATCATTTTAAAATCTCTTTCTATAAAACTTTTTTTATCATAGGTTTTAATCTCCTTTGATGATCAACATTTGGTTCATGATGTTCTTCCAATAAAATAATTCTGAAGATACAATAACATGTAATGTAAATGAGTCTCCCAAAAACACATACTTTAAGTGGTTAGGTAATGTTTTCAACTCAAGTTCAGGTTGTTTCATAATTGATGGAAATAGATTCTTATCAGCATTTTCTGTAATATCCAACATCTCAAATCTTTCATGAACGTAATCTAATTCTTCATTTTCTAATTTGTCTAGAATAATTTCATCATTTTCTTCAAATTGTTCTTCGAAATGCTCAGCTAATGTCCAATCAAACGCTTTTTTATAATTTTTTAATGTCTCCAATATATTTTCTTCATGATCTTTAGTTAAATTTGAGCATATTATCACAGATAAGGTTGATGAATTTCCTAAGAATGCATACTTTATACGTGTAGGAAATACTTTCATTTCAAGTTTAGGAGGTTTTTTAATTGAAGGGATTAGTGATTTACTATTTTAAGTAGTATTAAAAATCTCAAATTTTTTTTGAACATAATTAGTATCCTCAAAATTTATTTCTAATGATTTTTCATCCTATTCACTTTCAGTTTCACTATCAAATCTTCCTTGATCTAAAATCATTTCATCTTTTTCCTTAGAAATGACTTCACATTTTTGTTGGTAATGTTTAATAATTGTATAATCAATAATATCCACCCTATAAATAAGGTGGATATTTACTTAAATGACTAGGAAGTAACATTTAATGTTAAATCCACAAAAAAGATAAATTTATCCACCTTAAAATAATATTCACATTTTTCTTGGTAATGTTTAATAATTCTTTAATTAAATGTTACTTCCTAGTCATTTACTCTCATGGTCAACTCTCTTTTCTACATATCAATCATAGCACGTCTGGTACAAGAAAAGGTCTCCCAAAAAAAATAGAAATTTCTCTATCTTCTTCCATGTCGAGTATGAAATCCACAAAGAAGATAAATTTATCCACCTTAATAAGTACATTTTCTTTAACCCTTTAGGATAAATGATAGATCAATCAGCTAACTAAAGGGTTACAGTAGTGGGAAAAATCTCTCCTAAGTCTAATCTTTAAAAAATGGATAAAGACATGAGATTAATGCTAGCTCCTAAATCACATAAGGCTTTTCCATAAAATTTTTTCTCCAATTACACTGGGTATAGTGAATCGATAAAGGTCCTTAAGATTTTAAGGAAGCTTCTTTAGAACTATTGCATTACATTCTTCACTAAGTGCAATAGTCTTATAAGCTTCAAACTTCCTCTTTTTTTTAATATATTTTTCATAAATTTAGCATAACTCGACATT
>JXCR01147601.1:32535-76957 GCA_002079205.1 Phalaenopsis hybrid cultivar
TGTAAAGTAAATGAAGGATCGATAAAAAAATCATCATAATTTTTAGGAAAAAAAGAAGTTCTGAACAAAATCAAAATCAGATACTTGATTACTTCCAATTGCAAGGAGAAAGAGAGAAAACTACTCAAAAAACATGGGGATAACAAAGCAAAACATATTTATAAAGCTTAAATCCAAAGTACAACTTGAAGACAAAGATACAAATCCTTATCTTGAATGTTTCCTCAAGCACTCCTTTGAAGTTCTCTGACTTCTCTGACTCCAACAACACTTATAGGACTCACCAAGTTTAAAAATAACAAAGAATCACAAAGAAAACTTTCTACACTCTTAACACACCCACACACTATGGGACTCGATTTATACGACCCTCTATCCACTTGAAATTAATCTCTATTTATTGACCTTCAAAAATGACCAATGATTTCTTCAAGAATCTCTTCAAAATTTGGTCCCTTTAAATGAATCTTCTAGAAAATAACTTTGGTGCTTAGGCATCAGCCAAGTATTGCAACTGGCGCCTAGGCGCCAGTTTGGCTGGTTTGATAGTTTTCTTTAGTTTAGCTCATTTAGCTCCTTTTTTATGTATTTTTTCTCCTTTTACTCTTAAACTATTTTTCTTGCACTAGCAACCAAAAACATAAAAATACTCTTCATTAAAGCCTAATATCCTAAAAAATTGAGCATAAAATCTGCATAAAATTATGCAATTTAAGGTGGATCAGACAACCACAAGGCTTACGTTGATTCTTGAGGAAGAAGTGTACGACTCAATCTTAAGGGAGACTTCCCCCAGCCCTCCAGTCACAGAGAATCAGCTAGAGACATTTGTAGATCCTACACCTTTAATGATCACCAATGAACTTTGTGTGAGATGCCCTACAGGTAATGAAAAGATCTTGAGAAAGACACCATCAGTGTGAGCATTTACGGAGCGCCTAGAATGTAACGTTATCTATGTGGAGCATTACTGGACATTTGAAGAATACACAGCCTCATCTATGATATTAAGAAGTGCATAGCATCCATATGTAAAGCCCTATATAACACAATTTATAGAGCCAAGATGATCATGGATTGTTTCAGAGGATGAGTCAGAAGAGTAGCCTCGACAGTTGTAAAGAATCTACAGGTGAGAGCTTGAAAATATGAGCAGGGTCCAGATGCAAGAATTTGAGTTATATGAAGAAATCCATGGAAAGTTCATTAAAATCCTTAAGGAACTTGAGTGACACACCAAAGTGCTCTTCGACAGTGATGAAGGAAAGGTCCTCAACTGTGTTTTTGATTTGAGAGACAGAGGCTGAGCTAGTTTTTTGAAGAAAAAGTTGTGTTTAGAGCCACAAAAGTGTATGTGGGGAAAGGTAAGAATTACCATTCAATGAGGATGTCGTTAGATTTTTGTTATGGACAGGCAAGGTGACATTACCAGGAAAGAATCACATCTAATAAGATAAGTAGTAGGATAATGTGGTGGAGTATATTACCAGCAGACTGTATTCCAAATAGTTGTATCATCAACATTTGTGAGATAGGAGATTGCATTCCTCCCCTTAATGACAACAACATACTGTATGGATTTTATCCAGACTAAGAGTTGGAGGGTTTACGCTCGTACATGCTCTTAGATAGTTTGACCTCTAAGTATATGCAAAAGGGACTCTTTTCCCATACTGTGGCTTAAAAGGTTAGCTTCATCTCAAGCCTACCCCAGTGGACGGACAGACACTTGTTACTTTTTTCACTGCATCAGAGCAGAGTAGACATGATATATTATACTACGGTTTCTACATAGATGTACTCATCATGCTATTTTGGATAATTTCAACATATGATTAGTTGTACTACATGTTTGAAGCAGATTTAACAAAATTTATTTTTTTATTTTAACATATGTTGTTGAATTAACTCTTTTGAGCTATTAATAAAAATTTGCGGGACCATATGTTTGTCCCAAACTGTAATGAACAAAGAATGATACAAAGGAGTCTAATAATAAAATTAAAATCTAAAGTGAAAGGTTAATTAAAGAAAATCAAATTGTTGACCTCACTTTAGTGAGGGTCTTAAATTCACATCCATAGACCAAATTCAACTTGGGAAATCTTATGACTTAAGATTCTCAGACATATTCAGAAGACTTGAAAATAATTATTGTGATCATCAAGATAAAGGGTATACCAACATTGACTTCTTTGAATATATTTAGGGTCATTAAAACTCTAAAAATTGCAAAGAACCTCTTTTTGGATCTTAATAATGACAATACCCCAAAATGATCAAATTAGTAGTGACAAACCTTAATCTGGTCAAACTTTGACTTAACGATCATCATAATGATCATAAAGTTAACATTGACATTTAATTACCATAATTGGTCATCTTTGACCCAAAGAGTCAATTTTGGTCAAACTGATCAACTTTGGTCAATTTGGATGAGTCAATCTGTCCACACCCTAAAATGGTTAAACTGAATCATTTTATCAACTACATACACCATTCACTAATGCTTGGACTAAATGGTCAATACATGACTAGTGACCACCACCTTGACTACATTGATCAACTCTTGACCTAAGTAGTCAAACATGGTTAAAATAATTAATACATGACCCGATGACCACCACATGGGCTATATTGGTCAATCCTTGACCAAATAAATTAAATTTGGTCAAAATAATCAATGTATGACCTAATAATTATCACATTGACCCAAAAGTCACCTTAATAATTTAAGGGGTCAAATTTTGATAATATGACAAAACCAAGACACATGATCAAACTCCATGGAGACATGATGAGCCCAACCATGACAAGGTTAGGTATGTCACATTGGTCAACTCTAGACTAGTGCTGGTCAATGATCCCAAAATTGCTGATATGCAATAGTATAACAATAATTCTAATTATATTTTTCACTTATATTTCTTTATTTTGCAACAAAACAAAAACTTGATCTTGAAGAAAAAATAAGAATTTAACTTTTAATTTATCTATATTGGGATACTATGTAAGTATACGTATCGTTATTATGTAATATAGGACTTTTTGATTAAGACCTGAATATTGAACCGGTAGGGAAGACATGCAATATGCACTTTTTGGAAAACTTTCTATTTTTAAAAAGACAATTATTGAAAGTGCAGTAAAGAAAGTTTAAATATTTTTGGTAATTTTAATATTTTGGCAAAAACAGAACAAACTTAAAAAGATAACTTGAGTTTTTGTAGAAGAAAGCACTGAATATGAAAATATCTTTCTCCTAATAATAAATCAGTAATAAGTATAGGAATTTTGTTTTGGAACTATGCATATTATGTTGTGTAAAATTGAAGTAATAATATTCTTTACCCCTACTAGAGAAGTTATAAGAAACATTGGTTAATTTAAACTTTGAATAGTTCTGAAGACCGGCTAGGCAGGAAAGATACTAGCTTTTACTCGAGAGTTCCCTCGATTCCCTCCATATGGGGCTAACATCTTGTATCAGAACCTAAAATAATAAATCAAGTTTGAGGCTTTAACCTGTCACTTTAACGTCCTCTAACTGTACACCCTTTAATGAATATTTCCTTATTTATTTGCACTCAATCATATGAACTACATTCTCATTCATACAACCTCATGTTATCCTCTCCAATTGTTGATTAAAATAATACCAATCAGTTCTTACATGTTCTCACAACAAATTTTAACATCCGGATTGGCCAAACCAAGAAGTAAATGAAGTACATGAACTTAAATCATCACAACTTCTTCCAACATTAAAGATCAATACTCTCCACTACTTCCATCTAACACTTAATTACTTATAATTTTAAGAAGAAAGATAAAGAAAACTACTCAGAATCCATAGAAAAAATAATACCACACTTTAAGTTAAAAGTAGAAATCATTGTCAAACCAACAACAAGTCTTACTTAAAACCAAAAGTAGTCTAAAATAAAAAATAAAAACTTATCTTAAGTCCTCCATCAAACTCTTGAAGTTCCTTTGAATTTCTCTCTTTTATAATACTCTCAATATAAAACTAAAATAAAAAGGATAAATATGTGGTGCCTGAAAATCTCTCCACCTAACTCCCCAATTTTAGAAATTTCAAAACTTTCCCAGTACTTTCAGGACCCCTCACCTTTTTGGACCTTTTCAGGACCCTTCTCAAAGACTTCTCTTCCTTATTTTATAATTTTTCAAGAGGTGCCTTGGTATCTCTTAAAAATATTTCTTGATTTGATGTATTTCCTCAAGAGATGCATCATTTCACAATAATTTTCGTCCATGGTGGTTGTAACCACCTATTGAACCAATAGGTGACTCAAAAACCTCTTCAAAATTTGAGAAAACCAAATTTACTCATCCAGTAACTGCCACTAGCGCTTAAGCATGGGGTCTTTGGTGCTTAGGCACGACCTTCTCTATTTAATCGGAGCTTAAGCGCCGGATCTGGCGCTTAGGCGCAAAAACACTTTTGCACATTTTTCACCTATTTGCTCCAAATTTGATCTTTTTTCACTCCTTTAAGCATTTATAANAGACTGAGATAATATTAGTCCGATTCTTAGATGTTTTCACAACAAATTTTAACATCTAGATGGGCCAGATCAAGAAGTAAATGTACTTGGAATTAAATCATCACAACTTCTTCCAACATTAAAAAATAATACTCTCCATAACTTCCATCCAACAAATTAATTGCTTATCATTTTAAGGAGAAAGATAAAAAAAACTACTCAGAATCCATGGAGAAAACAAAACAACGCTTAAGTTTAAAAATAGAAATCATTGTCAAACCAACAAGAACTCTCAATTAAAACCAAAAGTAGTTTAAAAATAAAGATAAAAACTTATCTCAAATCCTCCACCAAACCCTTGAAGTTCCTTTGAATCTCTTCTCTCTTATAGCACTCTTAACTCTCACAGTAAAATTAAAAACAAAAAGGATAAATTCAATTTGTGGTGCCCGAAAAATCTCTCCAAAAGTTCCTCCACAAACTATTTCAAGAACTTCTGCAGGACTCCCCCTTTTTTTCTCTCAACTTCCTTCTTTTATAATTTTTGAAAAGGTGCCTCGATGTCTAGATTTGATGTGTTTTACAAGGGATGCCTGATACACAAAAAATATATGCATTTTTAGACCCATATTTTATACTCATTTTTTTGTGATATTCGACTTTAAAAGAAGGTATTTTTCATGTTTTATTGCAGGTTATTGATTTTTATGACTTGAAGCAAAAAATGAAGAAAAAACATGAAATTTGGAGTCAAAATGGAGTTTTGAAGAATCTTTCAGCACCGAAGGCATCAGACTAGGCACTAACAGCGTCGTTTGATAGAGAGCGTTGTTTAAATTAAATGGCTGACGCCGACGGTGCCAGTGTTGGTGCGGGCCATATTTCTAGAAGATTCAATGAAGTTGGACGTTTTTTGAAGAGTTTTTGGATACACCTATTAGAAAACTGACCATATGCTCTATTTAGAGCCAAAATTGATCAAAAAGACCTCTCCTTTGCACTCTTCACAACCCATTTGTGACCCTTCACAACCTTCAACCACTTTCCACTATCTTCCATGTCATTCCACACCATTATTCATTTAATTTTGTTATAGTTTTTAGTTTTTATGGTTATTTTAAGTGTGAATTCCTCTCTACGAGTGTTGGAGAGAGAGATAAGTGAGAGATTTCTTCTTCTACATTTCTTAAGGGAGGCTACAAGGGATTTACTTTGAGAAAGAGTTTCAAATAAATGTTGTTTGTTTATTGTTGTTGTATGACCTTTCTTTTATATATAAAATTTATGTTTTGTTGTATCTTTCTTATAAAGTCTGAGTAGTTTCTTTTATCATTCTCCCTACTCTGAGACATGGTGAAATGAAGAGATAATTTGGATGTGCTAATGTTAAAATATTAAATAAATTGTGATAGTTTTTCAACTCCGTTCTTAATTTAATTTTTGATATAGCTAATTGAATTGTTAAAATATGTTTTTTATTCAAAAAATACCACATCAAATATTTAGCACCGTTGTAAAGCGGAGTCAACTTGATAAATTTTACACAATAATATTTTCTGGGATCAAGTTTTTGGTACCGTTGTCGGGGAAGGTAACGATAAATTAAATAGATTTGGTAAATTAGGAAATTTAGAGATAAAATATAAANATTGAAAGAAAAACACAAAAATATCTTCCATTAAAGTGCAATATCTCAAAAGTAGGTATAAAAATGTGTCTAAAAATATTATATAATTTAGGCGTATCAAAATCCCCCAAACTAAAAAATATTACTTTTCCTCAAGTGACACTTCAATCTTTAAAAACTAAATATGTACGATATGTATATGAGTTTCTTTAGGAGTTATTAAAATTTAGGCTTAGAAATATAGTAGTCCAATTTAGAAAAAATATATCCTCTAAATGAGACCAACTTAAAGTTTAGAAATTTTTAATGTTAGGAAAGATGAAAATATGAGTTGTAATGAAGACCAACTTCAGTTTAGAAATTTTTAATGTTAAGAAAGAAGAAAATATGAGTTCCTATCTAATTTAGAAATATTGTAAGTCTTCCAAATTTAGAATTTAGTTATTTTATTTTCTCCACATAAAATTTTTTATTAAGAATAGTTTAACTTACTATATTATATCTATAAGCTTAAGATTTTCTCAAGTCTTATACTTTAAAAAGATCAAATGTAGAACCATTTTTTGATTAGGCACTAATCCTTCAGCTTCTCCTCCCTCACTTTTTCTTCTTCTTCTTTTTTTTTTTATTTTTCTTTTTCTTTTCTTTTTCTTTTTCATTTTTTTTAGGCAAGGATTACTATATCTATCGTGGCCATTAATAATTTTAAATTCTACTTTTCCTTTCGTAAAAAAAAGACTTGATACAAAAGTTTTACTTATAAATATAATAATAGATTTGAAAATTCTTTTTAATAAAAGAAATTCAAGTATTAAAAATAAAAGTCTAAATTTCTAAAATTTTCAAAAATACAATGTTTCTTAATAAAAATGTTTACTTATATTAATCATTTTCTATACTAAAAACTTTTACCTTAAAGTTTTTCTTCATTACTCAAAATTTCAACTGAATGCTCTTACTCATTTCTAAAATCAAACTTTACTTCCCTAATATAATTTCATATACATGATCAATTTTTCTTTTCAAATAAAATTCAATTGTAGTTCATTTGAGAACAAACAAAATTCAAGTTTTTAAAATAAAATTCATCCCTCCCCAAACATAAATTTTTTACAGATTAAATAGTTTAACATCAAATATATAAGTAGGAATGAAAATTAAAATAACTTCCAACATGAATTTTTATACCCTAATGTTATAAGTATAATACTAAATAAATGAGTTAAATTAATATTGATTAAATTTTCTAATATTTTCATTTCAATTCAACATGTAGAGATTCAATAAACTTCTAAACAATGTGTATAAAAATAAAAACAAGCTAACACACTAACTTGAATTCACAATCTCAACATAAAAACAAACTCACAAACTTGATAAAATAAAAATATAGGGTAGCAGCTTCTGAAATTTAATATTTAAGACCTAAGATAGCAAGATTTTCATCTTTTCAAAAGACATAGACTTAATTTAAGTTATAAACAAACTAAATCACAAAACTCACAAGAGTTATTACCCTAGAAATTTAAAACAAACTACTAACTAACACAAACATCACAATAATAATAAAATACAAAAGTCCAAAACACAATACATAATACATATCATCACAAAGATGCAGATGTAGCAGTACCACACCGCATAGTCCACAACATAAAAATAAACAACACATCACATATCTCAAGTCCAAAGCACATAGTCTAACACATATTTCAAACTTAAAAATATCTAAATTCTACTCCTCATCTTCTGAATCACTGCTATACCACTTTTTTGCATGCTCATAATCAGTATATCAAGGAAATGGAGGAAATTACACTCATATGTCACCCCTAATTAGGTTCTCCAGAGATGAGTGGAATTTCTCTTAATAATCACTCTTTCTCCTACTATACCTATTAGTATGCTCTACAAAACGCTCTGAATTCTGAACTTTATCAGTGATAAAATTAATATAATCCATCATCCTCTGGAAAAATTGATCATGGGTCTCAGTAGGCTCACCTCTAGATGTAGAAGCACGTGAGGTAGATGGTCTAGATGTAAAAGCAACAAAGGTAGAAGCAGTAGACGCTCCATTCCATAGCTCCTAGAAAATCGTCCTCTCCAGCCAAAAATATAATGCTCATAATAAGTCTTTACGTTCACCTTAGTGATGGGCTTTAGAGGTAACAACACTTCCTCCCAGCTATCCTATTTAACTCTAGCCTGCTCACACAAAGAAAAGATCGAGAAAGCAAATCCCAAACATGCAGTAGTAACGACAGTGGTAGAACTGATGATAGTCTAATAAATCAAAGCTCCTATGTTGATGAGCTTTCCTTCATGGATATAATAATTTAATGTTGCTCTCTCTCTGGTCACTTCATTGAGATGATTTATTGGTAGTAGATGAGCAAAAATAATATAGTGACAGACCTTTGAAGGTGCACATAACTTTAAAGTTAGGAAATTGAGTCTCCTCTCATTAGTGAACTTCCAAAGTCCTCTTCCAATAGTCAAGTAAGAAATAATCTCATCTAATTCAGCTTCAGTCGGACTATAATTTGCATAAAAAACATAACATATCAAGTGGCACATGATAAAATAAGTTGATTACCTCCGGTGAAAAAGGCACCAACTTTCCTTAAACCATGATTCTATCGTCTTCAGCCTCAGGGAGGTTTGCGTAGAACTCCCTAACAACAGAAATAACTACAACAGCAGAGAAACAACAGAATCATTGCCACTATCGGTGAACGATTAAATCCTCTACCTTTCCATCTGGATTCCTAAAACACCGCTCCAGAATCAGTTTTCATGATTGCAACGTATCACTGTATCGATCCTGAGCCTTCAAACTAACAAATTTACTCAAATCGAAAGGTCTCTTTCCTTTGCTCCTTTTCATTCTTGATTTCATTCTACAAATTTTATAAATTCCAAAAATAACATCAAAAATCAAGTCTAAATTATTAAACTAAACTTCCAAAGTATAAACCACACTTGCCATGCAATTGCCATATATATTTTCTTCTCATTTTTCATCATGAATAGTGAATTTCTAAATTTCTCCAGAAGTGCTCAAAATACATAGTGAAAATCCAAAATTTTTGCATAGAAGTAAAGCTCTTACCTCAAGGAACATGGATCCTACAAATTTCACTTAAGTCGACCAAGAAATCTTCACTTTAGATGTGCCCTAACCCTCAAAAATTGCAAACTTGAGAGGTTGAAGGTAACGATAACGTTAAAAATGGTGATTTTCAGGCTGAAATTTAACTTTTAACTATTTGCAAACCAGTTTTCATGAAATGGCGCTTAGGCGCTGGTAAGTGGTGCTTAGGCGTCTGCCTCTTGGGTTGGCTTACGCTTAAGCGTGAGATGTGGCACTTAGGTGCGAGTGCACGATTTTCAAAATTTTCAAATTAAAGTGAAATGCACTATTTCTTAAGTAAACCACCCCTAAATGGTATCATAGCACTTAAATGACTTTTTTTAACTTCCTATAACTCCCCTCTCTCTCAAAATTCTCCATATTAACTATTTCAATTCCAGGCTAAAAATAACACAAATTTCACACAAACAAACTTATATTAATTCACAAACAAGTACAAATACCTTTAAACACTTAATTCTCACTCCAAATAGCTTGGATGAGAAAATTTTCTTAAATACAAATACACAACAATCATTTCACAATTAAACAACTAAGAAGTCATAAATACAAAAAAATAAGGCTTAAACACTAAACCACTTAAAAACAATAACTTCTAACACACAAATTCTAACACTAAACTTAATTCCATTCTTCATTTAAAGGAACAAATTCCTGTCCTTCATTAATCTCTCCAGGAGTATGGAGTTGATAAAATGGATGGTGGTGACGAGATCTGATACTATTTTCTTCAATCCACTTCTACTTTAATAAAATCGCCTTATCTGATTCCTCTATATAACTAGTATGACAAAATTGCATTTTTAATTGTCATCCAATATGCTCTAGACGTGCATGCAACTTAAGTACCTTGGCCTCCAATAAAGCCATAGTATTCTCAATTTTGTTGATCTTCTCTGATATCCCTTCAATACTAACGGCTAAGAAACCGCTATACATCTATTGTTAACTTTGACTAATGAACCTCTTCCCCATGGTTTCTTCCTTCTTCTTCAAATCCATCTCCCATGAATACATTTTATCTAAATCTCACTTTCTCTTAGACTTTTATGGGTAGAAATGATATGGGGAGAAATTCCTTCACAAAACCTTCTATTTATTGGCCTAAATCCTTCCAATAAAACCTAGAAAAGTATAGAAGCTGCCATGGCATGTTCTTACAAACTAATTGGTAGTTAAACCTTCTAGAATAATAATTTCACACAAGTGTTTAAACTGTTGCGCTTAAGCTCTAAATCTGGCGCTTAAGCGCCAGTGCACATTTTTGCACTAGTCAACTTAACATCCAAATTCTCATTCTAACATGTCTTGGTCACAAAATAAAATCTTAAAATCTTCACTAACACATAATAGTTTCAAAAATACTACCCAAATTTTCTTAATCACACACAAAACAACAATCAAAATAAAAACATTCTGATAATTATGAGTTGTCTCCCACAAAGCGCTTGGTTTTACATCGTCAGCCTGACGTAATAAGTGCTTATTCTGTTTGACCCAACATCCTTCCATCATTAAGTTTATGTCCATCTCCTATAAAGTAAGGTTTCAGTCTATGTCTATTAACTTTAAATCTTTTCTCAGACTTAGGATCTTTAATATCTACGACTCCATAAGGATAAACTTTTATCACAACAAATGAGCCCATCCATCTGGACTTAAGTTTGCCTGGAAATAATCTTAACCTTGCATTATATAGCAAAACTTGTTGCCCTAGCTAAAAATTATTAGTAAGAATCCTTTAATCATGCCATACCTTCATCTTTTCTTTATAAATCTTGGCACTCTCAAAAGATTCATTCATTATCTCTTCAAGCTCGTTTAATTGCAATAATCTTTTCTCACCAGCATCTTTTAAATTATAATTGAACTCTTTAATCGCCTAATATGCTTTATGCATAAGTTCAACGGTAAGTGACAATATCAAATGGGGAAATTCTTATAGGAGTTCTGTATGCAGTCATATAAGCCTACAATGCATAATCAAGTTTGACTGACCAATCCATTTTTATTGGAATCACAGATTTTTCTATAATTCTTTTAATTTCTTAATTGGACAATTCAGCCAAACCACTTGTCTGAGGATGATAAGCAGTAGCAATCCTATGATTTATATGATATTTCTTTAATAACTTTTCTATTATGGCATTTCTGATGTGACTTCCCCTATCAGTAATGATAACTCTCGACATCTCAAATCTATAAAATATGTTCATTTTCAAAAATTTTGCAATATTTGAGAATCACTTCGAATCGACGTAAAGCAACTCCTTCTATCCATTTAGATATATAGTCCACTCCTAAAAAAATATATAAATTTCTGAAAGATGGTATAAAAGGTCCCATGAAATCTAATCCTAAAACAACAAATATTTCAACTTCTAGCATATAATTGAGAGTAATTTCATTTCTTCTAGAAATATTACCTACTCATTGACATCTATCACAGGTTTTGATATAAGCATTAACATCTCTAAAATTTATAGGCCAATAGAATCCAGATTGTAAAATTTTGTATGATATTTTATCAACACCAAAATGTCCCCTAAAATTAGAATTATGACATTTTTGGATAATTTCTTAAGTTTCTTCTAATGGTACACATCTTCGAATAATTAGATCCTTTTGTTATTTATATAAAAATGGGTCATCCCAAAAATAAGTTATAGCTTTAGAAACAAATTTACTCTTTTGTTGGTATGCCATTCCATAAGGTATAATATCGCTAACATTAACGTTTACATTGTAGGCATTCCACGGAACACGCCACTGGTTTATAGTGAACAATTTTTTATATGGAAAATGTTCATTAATTTCTTTTTCAAAATAGAGTGGTTTTTCGAACTCAAGCCTGGACAAATGATCAGCAATTTGATTTTCAGTCCCCTTTTGATCCACTATTTCAAAATCAAATTATTGTAAAAGAAGAATCCATCTTATAAGTCTTGGTTTAGCATCCTTCTTTTCCATTAAGTACTTAATTGCAGAATGATCTTTGTGCACTACATAATGAGTTATAATTAAATATGATCTAAATTTATCAAAAGCATATACTATTGTTAAGAACTCTTTTTTAGTTGTTGTATAATCGATTTAAGTTTCAATAAGAGTTCTACTAGATTAGTAAATTACTTTAAAAATTTTATCATATCTTTGTCCTAAAACAGCTCCTATAGCATAATCACTAGCATCATACATTAATTCAAATGATTTTCCCCAGTTTGGTGAAACTTTAATTGGTGCAGTGATTAATTTTTCTTGTAATAAATTAAAAGCTTTTAGGCATTCCTCATCAAAATTGAAAATTGCGTCTTTCTCTAGTAAATGGAATGAAGGCTTAGAATTCTCTGAAAAGTTTTTAATATATCGCATGTAGAATCCAGCATGTCCTAAAGAAAATCCTAATTTCCGTTACATTTGTTGGATAAGATAAATTAGAGATCACTTGAATTTTAGCAGGATCTACTTCCATACCATTTTTTTTATATTTGATGACCTAATAAAATTTCTCATGCTACCATAAATTGGCATTTTTCCCAATTAAGGACTAAATTTGTTTCTTCACAGCGCTTAAGAACTTTAGATAAATGTTCTATACATGAGTCAAATGAAGTTCCAAACACTAAAAAATCATCCATGAATACTTCAGTCTCTTTTTCAATTAAATCACAAAAAAATTGCCATCATACATCTTTGAAATGTAGTAGGGGCATTACATAAACCAAAGGGCTTCCTTCTAAAAGTAAACGTACCATAAGGACTGGTAAAATTTTTTTTCTCTTGATCCTCAGGAGATATTTGTATTTGGTGATAATCATTATATCCATCCAAAAAATAGAAGTATTTATGCCCAGCTAGTTTATCCATCATTTAATCTAGAAAGGGTATTGGAAAATGATCTTTCTTAGTGGCAAGATTTAATTTTCTATAATCAATGCATATTTTCCAACCTATAAATTGTCTAATAAGTATTAATTCATTATGTTCATTCACAATTCCAGTTGCTCCTCCTTTCTTAGGAACGCAGTGAATTGGACTAACCCATGCACTATCCAAAATACGATAGATAATTCCAGCATTTAACCACTTTAAAATTTCTTTCTTAAAAACTTCTTTCATAACAAGATTTAGTCACCTTTGAGGATCAGCCCTGGGTTTGCAGTTCTCTTCCATATGAATTCTATGCATACAATTTGAGGACTGATTCGTTTAATATCAGCAATTGTCCATCCAAAGGCTTTCTTAAAATTTTTCAACCTTTCTTCTTCTTCCATCGTTAATTTTGAGGAAATTATAACTGGTAAAGTAAAGGAATCTCCTAAAAGAACATATTTTAAATGTTCAGGAAGTAACTTCAACTCAAGTTCCAGAGGTTTTTCAATTAATGGACAAAATGATTTATTTTTGTTTATCGTGTCCAAAATTTCAAAACTTTCTCGAACATAGTTTGAATCTTCCTTAAAAAGTTCTTCACATTGATGTAATACCTCTTCTTGTTCGTGTTCCAAATATTTTTCTTCAATTTTTTCTTCATAAGTTGTTTTGAAATGACATTCACTTAAATATATTAAAACATCCATCCTATAAAATTCATCATCCTTACCTTTTGGAGGATATTTCATTGATCTTGAGATAATGAAAGCAATAGTTTGATCATTGATTTGCATTATTAATTCCCCTTTATGCACATCTATCATTACTCTTCTTGTGTCTAGGAAAGGTCCCCCCAAAATGATAGTTATCTCTTTATCTTCCTCCATATCTAACATAATGAAATCAATTGGAAAGATAAATTGATCCACTTTCACAAGGACATCTTCTTTAACTCCTTTAGGGTATGTTATCGAACAATCTACTAACTTCAGAGTTACAGTAGTAGGTGTTATTTCTCTTAATCCCAATTTTTTTAATATTGATAACGGCATAATGTTAATGCTTGCACCTAAATCACATAAAGCTTTCTCATAAAATCAGTCTCCTATTGCACATGGAATTTTAATGCTTCCAGGATCATTAAGCTTTTCAAGAAGCTTTTTCTGAATTATAGCACTACACTCCTCACTAAGTGTAACAGTCTCATTATCTTCAAACTTCCTTTTCTTGTTAAGAATATCCTTCATAAACTTTACATAACTTGGCATTTATTTTAAGGCTTCAGCAAATGGAATATTAATTGTATGCTTCTTAAATATTTCAAAAAATTTTGAAAATTGCTTATCCAACTTCTGCTGACGAAGACTCTAAGGAAATGTAGGTGGTGGACTTTCCAAATCAATTTTCAGCAGAGAAATATGCCGCTCAGAATCTTTTGGAGCGTCCTCTTTTGATTCTTTAATTTATTCTCTCTCTACTTCAATTTCTTTTTGAACTCTAACTTGCAACACTCTTCCGCTTCTAAGTTGAATGGCTTTTACTTGATCTTATTCTGGTCTTTTGGATTTGATTAAGTGTTAACAGGAAGTGTTCCTTGGGATCTATTACTTAACAAATTTGTATTTTGCCCAATTTGATTCTCAATATTTTTAATTGTAGCTTAATTTCTCATTTATAACACCACTTCTTCTATAGACAAATTCTTCTCCTTAAATTGTGTATTACTGTTGAAACCTGAAGGATAAGTAGATCTATAATTAGTATTCCCTTGATTTTTCCAGTTTCCCGATGGGTTTACTTGGTTGTTCCCCCATTGTTGATTTTTACCACCCGAATTATTATTCAGTTAAAGTTGGGATGGTTTATCCAACCTAGGTTATCGTAATTTGAGTATGGGTTATTTTGCTTATTATTTATGACATTCAAAGTTTCTAAAGATGTTTGAGAATCTACCATTTGGCTTAATGAATTCTCTTCAATCATTGAAATTGGTGGAGAAAAATTCATTTTAAATTAGTCTAACTTCCTTGTAATTGCAGTAACTTCATTTGCTAACATAGTAAATGCATTAGGTTCATGAATATTGGCTACTTTCTTAGGACTCATCCTCTCAGAAGGCCATGGAAGATTATTGGTAGTGATTTCTTCAATTAGAGCATAAGCGTCATGAAATGGTTTTGACATCATTGAACCACCAACAGCGGCATCGATAATTGATCTAAGAGATCCAATTAATCCATTATAACAATTTTGACTTATTAACCAATCTGGTATAGCATGGTGTCGACACTTTCTTAAGAGTTCTTTAAATCCTTCTCATGCTTCATAAATAGATTCCCCTTCAAACTGATTAAAAGATGTAATATCATTTCTAAGCTTTGCAATTTTTTATGGTGGAAAATATTTAGCAAAGAATTTTTGTGCTAAATCACCACAAGTTCTGATAGATCAGGTGATAACAAATTCAACAACATATTAGCTTTATCCCTCAGTGAGAAAGGAAATAACTTAAGTTTTATGACATCATCTGATACACCATCGTATTTAAATGTAGCGCATAATTCTAGAAAATTGGCAAGATGTTATCATCTGATACACCATCATATTTAAATGTAGCACACAATTCTAGAAAATTGGCAAGATGTATGATCTTCAGTTGGTGATCCCCAAACTGATTGTTTGATACCATTTAGATAATATCAGGAATAAGCTCAATTGAATTAGCCACTACAATAGGTTTTTCGATACTACAATGATGTTCATCTATAGTAGGATTGGCATGTTCTCCTAAATGTCTAAACTCTTGATGAATTTCAGTATTTTGATCATTCTGGTTCCCATTTCTATAATTTTTATGGATTTTTCAAGATTTTTAATTTTTTTGGTTTTTTTTTATTTTTCTAACAGTTCTCTCTAATTCAAAATCATAGGGCACTAGTCCTTCAGAACCTGAAGTACGCACACACTAACATAAAATAAAATAAAACTGAACACACATAAAATAAAATATAATAACTTAAAATTTAAATAAGACTTTCTAAAAATAAAAATTTGCTTTTAAATTAATAGATTCTTTAAAATTTTCACATCACTTCCGTGGCAACGGTGCCAAAAACTTGATCCCGGAACTGCTTATATGCAACACTAAAATAATAATTTTGATTATAATTTTTACTTATATTTCCTTATTTTGAAATAAAACCAAAAACTTGATATTAAAGAAAAATAAGATTTTAACTTCTAATATATATATTGCGATACTACGCAATTATACATATCGTTATCAAGTAATTTTATACTTTTGATTAAAACTTGAATATCAAACCCATAGGGAAGATATGCAATATGCACTTTTTAGAAAACTTTCTATTTTTAAAAAGACAATTATTTAAACTGAGGAAGTTTTTACAGTAAAGAAAGTTTAAATATTTTTGGTAATTTTAATATTTTGACAAAAACAGAACAAGCTTAAAAAGATAACTTGAGTTTTTATAGAAGAAAAACACTAAATATGAAAAAATCTTTCTCCTTATCATGAATCAGTAATAGGTATAGGAATTTTGTTGTGGAAGTATGCATGTTGTGTTGTGTCAAATAGGAGAAATAATATTCTTTAGACTTACAAAAGATGCTATAAAGAACATTGGCTAATTTAAAGTTTGAATAGTTCTGAAAACCGGCTAGGCAGGGAAGATACTAGATCCCACTCTAGAGTTCCCTCGATTCCCACCCATTTAAGGCTAACATCTCGTATCAGAACCTATGATAATAAACCAAATTGGGGGCTTTAACCTCTCACTTTAAAGTCCTCTAACTCTACGCCCTTCAATAAATATTTCCCTTTTTTTTACACTCAATCATATGAAAAACATTCACATTCAAACAACTTCATGTGATTCTTTCCAATTGTTGATTGAGACAATACTAGCCCGGTTCTTACATGTTCTCACAACGAATTTTAGCATCTGGATTGGCCAAATCAAGAAGTAAATGAAGTACATGGATTTAAATCATTACAACTTCTTCCAACATTAAAGATTAATACTCTCCACAACTTCCATCCAACACTTAATTACTTATCATTTTAAGAAGAAAGATAAAGAAAATACTCAGTATCCATGGAGAAAACAAAACCACACTTTAGTTTAAAAGAAGAAATCATTGTCAAAAATCATGGAGAAAACAAAACCACACTTTAGTTTAAAAGTAGAAATCATTGTCAAACCAACATACTTCCATCCAAAACTTAATTACTTATCATTTTAAGAAGAAAGATAAAGAAAACTACTCATACTCATGGAGAAAATAAAACAACATTTTATTTTAAAAGTAGAAATCATTGTCAAACAAACAATAAGTCTCAATTAAAATCAAAAGTAGTCTAAAACAAAAGATTAAAACTTATCCCAAGTGCTCCGCCAAACTCTTGAAGTTCCTCTGAATCTCTTCTCTTTTACAACACTCTAAATATAAAACTAAAATAAAAACGATAAATTTGTGGTGCGTGAAAATCTCTCCAACTAACTCCCCAATTTTAAAACTTTCAAAACTTTTCAAGTACTTTCAGGACCCCACACCTTTTCGAACCTTTTCAGGACCCTTCTCAAAGTCTTCTCTTCCTTTTATAATTTTCCAAGACGTGCCTTGGTATCTCTTCAAAATATGTCTTGATTTAGTGTATTTCCCCAAGAGATGGGTTCTTTAGCAATAATTTTTGTCCATGGTGGTTGTAACCACCTATTAAGCCAATAGGTACCTCAAAAAGCCCTTTAAAATTCACAAAAATGAAATTTACTCATCCAATAACTGCCACTGGCGCTTAAGCGCGGGGCCTCTGGCGCTTAGGCACTGCCTTCTCTGTTTAACCAGCGTTGTCAAAACACTTTTTCACATTTTTCACCTATTTGCTTCAAATTTGATCATTTTTCACTACTTTAAGCATTTTTAACCATTTCACGTGTACCTAAAAGAAAAACATAAAAATAACTTTCATTAAAGTGTAATATCTAAAAATTAGATTTAAAAATGTGTCTAAAAATACTATATATTTTATGCGTATCAGTCAACTCTGGTCAAACCTAGTTAACAAGTTTGGTCATAATATTCAATTTTGAACCAAATTAACAAAATTAGTCGAATGGTCAACACCCAAAATCATTTTGACTAACTTATGGGTTAATATTATAATTTCCTCCATTTCTTAATTAATTACATAATTAATTAAAGTTGTATTTATAAAATTTAAACCTAAAATTAAATGACATTATATGTTACATTAAAAACCCATAATTGATTTTCAAAATTAAAACTAATTTATAGGAAGTCATCAATGAGTCACTCATGACCCATTAGACCTAGCATGACATATTTGGCACCTTAACCAACCCATTAACCATGATTCTAACCAAGGTTAAGAGTCATCGTGACACCATCAAGAAAGAAGGGACATGTGTCATTCCCTCTTAAAGACGAAGCACGACATAGAAGCTTAGGTGGAGAGAACCTCAAAACTTCACAAATGGAGAGAAATAGCTTAGCTAAGCCTCTTTTATCATGGTTAAATTCATCATGAGGAGATAGATGAGTAAGAAGGATATGTTACATTTTCCCTTCAATCCATAAAATGAGCTGATGGAATTATGCGGGGAAGGCTGTCTCAGCAAATTTTAGCCAACATTTTCCACCTCATAGATAAGCCAATGAGGGGAAGCCAATGATTTAAGTTAAAACCTACTCCACATAGGTTTAACCTTAGAAGATAAAATTAACTTATCTTTAGCTGAAATTATATGTTGAAACCATCATTAATGTGGTCAACAACATCCCCAAATGAACCTAAGCTGATAAAGTTTCATCCATGGCTCTTCTAAAGCCTATTTATAGGCCAAACCCGTGAGCCACAACAAGAAGAAAAGACCCAATTACATTGCTCAAACTTAAATGCTCCCAAAAGAAAACTTCTTCAACATTCCATAGACAATTGATCCCCTCCAAAATTAAGTCTTCAAACTCATTACTCTCTTCCGATTTAGCCATCCCAAAATCCCCAAAAATAAGACATTCTTCAGGTTTAACAAAACCCCACCTAATGATTAAACTCTCCTTCTACACCTTCCCTGAAGTGTAGGAAGAATATTCCAAACAAAAATAGAACTACCCTTGAGCTCTGACCCAGTTCCACATCAAGCTATGAGCCATTTTTGGTGAACTTTTGCTCAGACGCAATTTCACCTCAAATTGGACCTACAAGGAGCTTTGCAAGCACCTAACCACTGATCTTGTCAAATTTGATTGAGGATTCACCTCATCCAACCAAGGTATGGCGAAATTAACCTAATTTATGTTCCATTTCGACCTTTGTGAAACAAACAAATTCAAAACCACTACAAGCCTGTATGGATGTGTTTGTTTTGCCATGATGAAGCTAATGGAACAATCCCCATGAGATTTCACCAACATCCAAGTGAGATCTTGAGCTTGAATCATTGACGGTACACGGGAAACCGAGATTTGGGGAAGATGACGGGATGCCTTCCAATTTTATGTATTAAAAATGCAATGTCAAGATCCTGTCGAACCGTTGTTTTGTCTCAAAATGATTTAAAACTGCGGGCCACATGGCTACTTGCATGGAAATCTTGCCCAATCAAACGATGCCACATAGGCTTTCGACTAGTACGAGGATACAGTTAGCGCATATGTGGATAAGTGAGAAAATTTTAATTTTCTTTTTTAATTAAATCTTGAAATCTTGAAAGTTAATATNCGCGGGCCACATGGCTACTTGCGTGGAAATCTTGCCCAATCAAACGATGCCACATAGGCTTTCGATTAGTACGAGGATACAGTAAACGCATATGTGGATAAGTGAGAAAATTTTAATTTTCTTTTTTAATTAAATCTTGAAATCTTGAAAGTTAATATCTTGACACAAAAAAATCACAAAAGTAAACAAACTATATATCTGAACTAAGGACAATGAGTAGAATATTTTGGACATAAAATTAGAATTTAATTAAGTATATTTAATTTTTAATTAATTAATTACTCTTTTGAGTAATTTAATTATTAAAAATTATTTATAATTTTAAAAATTCTGAAAATTTTAAGGAATTATCTATAAGTCCTTAGGAACCTGTCATATTTTTCCCAAGGCCAGGAAAACTTCCTAGACATAAATTTCTTAATTCCTTTTAAAATTTATAATTATTTTTAAAATAATGAAAAAAATTGAGAAATTGGAAATTAAAATCAGAAATGGTTAGAGAACTTAGAAATTTTAAAAATGACATTTAATCATTTAGGATTAAAAAAAATGTAAATAAAAAAAAATAATTACATTTAAAACCCTAAAATAAAGAACCGTAGACTTCGTTCATCCTACCTTGAGCTAAAACAACATCTTTAGGTTCAAACCCAAGTGGACCTAACTCAAATATCGACTTGTGACCGCTAATTAGCTCTAAAGACATTAATTAGACTTAATTAAATTAAGTTAAACCGTAATCATGTCACGTTTAGCTTAGTAAACTTCAATAAGATCTTATCTCTTGTTAGACCTGATAAAATATTTTAAACCTTACCCAAATTAGGTTTAAGTCAAAATTATTTTAATTAGGCTTAACCCCCAATAAGTGTAATTAGTTAATTAAACCTTACCAAAATTAGGCTTAATTAACCTTAATCTAATTAGACTTAAACACTATTAAGTTTAATTATGTAATTAAACCTTACCCAAATTGGGTTCAATTAACCTTAAACTAATTAGACTTAACCCCTAATAAGTCTAATTAATTACTTAAACCTTACCCAAATTAGGTTTGATTAATTTTAATATAATTATACTTAACCCCGAATAAGTCTAACTAACCATTTAAACCTTACCAAATTAGGTTTAATTAACTTTAATCTAATTAGACTTAACCCCTAATAAGTCTAAATAAATAATTAAACCTTACCCAAACAAGGTTTAACTAACTTTAATCTAATTAGACTTAACCCCCAATAAGTCTAATTAATTAGTTAAACCTTACTCAAATTAGGTTTAATTAACTTAATCTAATTGACTTAACCCATAATAAGTATAATTACTCAATTAAAACTTACCAAAAATAGGTTTAATTAACCTTAATCGAATTAGAAAGTCTAAATAAATAATTAAACCTTACCCAAATTAGGTTTAATTAACTTTAATCTAATTAAACTTAACCCCTAATAAGTCTAATTAATTAATTAAACCTTACTCAAATTACGTTTAATTAACTTTAATCTAATTGACTTAACCCCTAATAAGTTTAATTAATCAATTAAACCTTACCCAAATTAGGTTTATTTAATCTTAATCTAATTAGACTTAACCCCTCATAAGTCTAATAAATTTATTAAACCTCACCCAAATTAGGCTTAATTAGCCTTAATCTAATTAGACTTAACCCCTAACAAGTCTAATTAATCAATTAAACCTTACCCAAATTAGGTTTATTTAACCTTAGTCTAATTAGTCTTAACCCTTGATAAGTATAATTAATCAATTAAACCTTACTCAAATTAGGTTTAATTGTAATTAATCCAATTGGACTTAACTCCTAATACCTAATAAGTCTAATTAATTAATTAAACCTTACCCAAATTAGGTTTTAATTAACTTTAATTAAATTAGACTTAACCTTTTAATAAGTCTTATTAATCAATTAAACCTTACCCAAATCAGGTTTAATTAACCATAGTAAGTCTAGCCAAACATTAGGTGCAACCCACATTGAACCTAACTTAACCAAAACCTAACTTAGAGTTTAACCTATCCTGAACTCAAGTTAACCCGAACATTAGCTTCAACTCACATTGGACCTAAATTAGCGAAAACCTAACTTGAGTTTAACCTAACTTGAACTTAAGTTAATCCAAACATTAGGTTCAACCCACATTGAACCTAACTTAACCTAAACCTCACTTGAGTTTAACCTAACTTGAACTCAAGTTAATCCAAACATCATGTTCAACTCACACTGAACCTAAATCAACCAAAACCCAACTTGAGTTTAACCTAACTTGAACTCAAGTCAATCCAAAGATTAGGTTCAATGCACATTGCACCTAACTTAACCAAAACCTAACTTGAGTTTAACTTAACTTGAACTCAAGTTAATCCAAACATTAAGTTCAACCTACTTTGAACCAAATTTAAGAAAAAAATAATTTGAGCTTAACCTAATTTGAACTCAAGTTAACCTAAACAATAGGTTCATCCCACATTGAACCTAACTTATCCAAAACCTAACTTGAGTTTAACATAACTTGAACTCAAGTTAATCCAAACATTAGGTTTAACCCATATTGAACCTAACTTGACTTTATCTAACTTGAACTCAAGTTAACCCAAACATTAAATTCAACTCACATTGGACCTAAATTAACCAAAAGCTAACTTGAAATTAAACTAACTTGAACTGAAGTTAATTCAAACATTAGGTTCAACCTACATTGAACCTTACTTAACCAAAACCTAACTTAAGTTTAACCTAACTTGATTTCAAGTTAATCCAAACATTAGGACATGGAACCTAACTTAATTTTAACTAACCTAAACTCAAGTTAGCCAAAACATTAGGTTCAACCCACATTGAACCTAACTTAACCAAAACCTAACTTGAGTTTAACCTAACTTGAACTCAAGTTAATCCAAGCATTAGAATCCAACCACATTGAACTTAACTTAACCAAAACCTAACTTGAGTTTAACCTAACTTGAACTTAAGTTAACCCGAACATTAGGTTCAACCTATATTCTACGTAACTTAACCAAAACCTAGTTTGAGTTTAACCTAACTTGAACTCAAGTTAACTCAAACATTAGGTCCAACCTACACTGAACCTAACATAACTAAAACCTATCTTTAATTTAACTTAACTTTAATTTAAATCAAACATTAGGTTCAACTTACATCGGGCCTAACTTGAGTTAATCTAAGTTAACCCAAACTTAAATTCAGCCCATACTGATTTGAGATTTGACTTAACTTAAATTTAAGTTCCAATTTGATTCAATTGACAATGGTTCTAAAATTCTTAAGTTTAAAATGAAACTTTCAAAGTTGACTTATTCAAAATCTCTAGGTTGATTTGAACATCCAATAAAAGCCTTCAAATATTGACAATAAATTGCATTTCTTCATGATTATCTTTTTTCTGCAGGATTGTTGGAGATACAAGTAAAATCTCTCTTTAGATTTTCCTTGCAAGATATAGGGTGTGCTAACTCTATTTTATAAGAGGATATTCAAAAGTGGGATTGCAAAACCAAATGAAAAAATGACAAGAAAGCAAAAAAAATGACATAAACAAAATAACAAAAAAGACAACTTTTAGGATAGTCACAAAACCTAAAACTTTTAGGATAGGCAAAAACCTAAATTTTTTAGGATAGCCACAAAATCTAAAACTTTTAAGATAGTGATACACCAAAAATATATGCATTTTTAGACACATATTTTATATGTATTTTTTATTGTATTGCATTGTAATGGAACGTATTTTAATGTTTTTATGTAGGTTGTTGATTTTTAGGGCTTAAAACAAAACAAAAGCGGAAAGGATGAAATTTGGAGTCAAAATGACATTTTCAAAGAAATGCTCCGTGTTGGCAGCGCTGACAGCGTAGAACAAATTAACGCGGAGATTTTTTACTCAGCACCGACGGTGCCAAACTTACGCCAATGGTGCTAAAGGTGGTGCAAACCCCATTTCTAGAAGAATCGATGTATTTGGAAGATTTTTTGAAGATTTTTTGGAGGCTCCTGTTGGTGAACCAACCTTGGGCTCTATTTGGGGCCGAATTTCATCAGAAAAAGCGCTCCTCTATATTTTTCACTCCTCTACTTTCATTTTTTGCAGCAAATCATTCCATTCCACTTCCATATTGGAGTCAATTAGTGTTTTTTCTTTCATAGTTTAGAGTTTTTGTGGTGAGATTAAGTGTGAAACTTTCTGTAAGAGTGTTGGATAAGGAGAAGAGTGAGAGATATCTTCTTCTTGCATTTCTAAGGAAAGGCTACAAAGAAATTGCTTTGAGAAAGAGTTTTCAGATAAGTATTGTTTGTTTATCAGTATTGTATGAACTTTATTTTATATATGAAATTTTTGTTTTGTTATTTCTTTCTCATGAAGTATGAGTAGTTCTCTCTATCTTTCTCCCTACTATGAGATATGGTGAAATGAAAAGATACTATGAATGTGCCAATATTAAATTATAAAATAAATTGTGATGATTTTTCAACTCCAAACTTAATTTACTTTTTGATCTGACCAATTGAATTGTTAAGATGTGTTGTGAAACATATGAGCTAAGAAATGGAGTATGAGTTCTACATTAAAGTAAGGACCACATTTGATTTCGTGAAGGAGAAATTTGTTTATGGAATTAAGGGCAAATAAAAAGGGAAATATTCTTTGCTGGGTGTAGAATTGGAGAACTTTTAGGGTGCAAACTAAAATCTTCAATTCAGTCTTAGTGTTTAAAAACTGAAGTGAGAGCTATCCTTCATGTGAAGGGAAGTGGGAGTCGGTATCCTCCTAGCCTAGCCACAGATTTAGGGACAAAACACTAAGATTAGCAAATGATATTCTATGCACTGTATCAGGGTAGAGACTTAAAATTGCTCCTATTTGGCACAATACATATTATGAACTTTTATCTCATCTCATTTTACGATAACCTCATTGTAGTGGGAAGGATGCTTTCTCACATAAGAATCTCCGTTACATAAACATAGTTAATATATTAGTATTTACTGTTTTAAAGTTTGCATATTTGATTTGATAATATTTTAGAAATTTAATTTTTATTACATCTCAACAATTGAAATTAGTGAAAGTGATTTCAATTGACTTTCTGTGAATTTCTTAGCAAATTTTTCATTTCCAATTTAAACCTTCCCCGTGGGATCGATATTTAGGTCTTAAATAGAAAATCCATTATTACTTGATAACGATATGTATACTTGCGTAGAATCTAAATATTAATTGATTATATTTAATTAAATTTTNCCCTAGACATAAATTTCTTAATTGCTTTTAAAATTTATAATTATTTTTAAAATAATGAAAAAATTAAGAAATTGGAAATTAAAATCTGAAATGGTTAGAGAACTTAGAAATTTTAAAAATGACATTAATCATTTAGGATTAAAAAAAATGTAAATAAAAAAAAAATAATTACATTTAAAACCCTAAAATAAAGAACCGTAGACTTCGTTCATCCTACCTTGAGCTAAAACAACATCTTTAGGTTCAAACCCAAGTGGACCTAACTCAAATATCGACTTGTGACCGCTAATTAGCTCTAAAGACATTAATTAGACTTAATTAAATTAAGTTAAACCGTAATCATGTCACGTTTAGCTTAGTAAACTTCAATAAGATCTTATCTCTTGTTAGACCTGATAAAATATTTTAAACCTTACCCAAATTAGGTTTAAGTCAAAATTATTTTAATTAGGCTTAACCCCCAATAAGTGTAATTAGTTAATTAAACCTTACCAAAATTAGGCTTAATTAACCTTAATCTAATTAGAATTAAACACTATTAAGTTTAATTATGTAATTAAACCTTACCCAAATTAGGTTCAATTAACCTTAAACTAATTAGACTTAACCCCTAATAAGTCTAATTAATTAATTAAACCTTGCCCAAATTAGTTTTGATTAATTTTAATATAATTATACTTAACCCCGAATAAGTCTAACTAAACATTTAAACCTTACCAAATTAGGTTTAATTAACTTTAATCTAATTAGATTTAACCCCTAATAAGTCTAAATAAATAATTAAACCTTACCCAAACAAGGTTTAACTAACTTTAATCTAATTAGACTTAACCCCTAATAAGTCTAATTAATTAGTTAAACCTTACTCAAATTATGTTTAATTAACTTAATCTAATTGACTTAACCCATAATAAGTATAATTACTCAATTACAAATTACCCAAAATAGGTTTAATTAACCTTAATCTAATTAGAAAGTCTAAATAAATAATTAAACCTTACCCAAATTAGGTTTAATTAACTTTAATCTAATTAAACTTAATCCCTAATAAGTCTAATTAATTAATTAAACCTTACTCAAATTACGTTTAATTAACTTTAATCTAATTGACTTAACCCCTAATAAGTTTAATTAATTAATTAAACCTTACCCAAATTAGGTTTATTTAACCTTAATCTAATTAAACTTAACCCCTCATAAGTCTAATAAATTTATTAAACCTCACCCAAATTAGGCTTAATTAGCCTTAATCTAATTAGACTTAACCCCTAACAAGTCTAATTAATCAACTAAACCTTACCCAAATTAGGTTTAATTAACCTTAATCTAATTAGTCTTAACCCTTGATAAGTATAATTAATCAATTAAACCTTACTCAAATTCGGTTTTATTGTAATTAATCCAATTGGACTTAACACTTAATAAGTCTAATTAATTAATTAAACCTTACCCAAATTAGGTTTTAATTAACTTTAATTTAATTAGACTTAACTTTTTAATAAGTCTTATTAATCAATTAAACCTTACCTAAATCAGGTTTAATTAACCATAGTAAGTCTAGCCAAACATTAGGTGCAACCCACATTGAACCTAACTTAACCAAAACCTAACTTAGAGTTTAACCTATCCTGAACTCAAGTTAACCCGAACATTAGCTTCAACTCACATTGGACCTAAATTAGCGAAAACCTAACTTGAGTTTAACCTAACTTGAACTTAAGTTAATCCAAACATTAGGTTCAACCCACATTGAACCTAACTTAACCTAAACCTCACTTGAGTTTAACCTAACTTGAACTCAAGTTAATCCAAACATCATGTTCAACTCACACTGAACCTAAATCAACCAAAACCCAACTTGAGTTTAACCTAACTTGAACTCAAGTCAATCCAAAGATTAGGTTCAATGCACATTGCACCTAACTTAACCAAAACCTAACTTGAGTTTTACTTAACTTGAACTCAAGTTAATCCAAACATTAAGTTCAACCTACATTGAACCAAATTTAAAAAAAAATAATTTAAGCTTAACCTAATTTGAACTCAAGTTAACCTAAACAATAGGTTCATCCCACATTGAACCTAACTTATCCAAAACCTAACTTGAGTTTAGCATAACTTGAACTCAAGTTAATCCAAACATTAGGTTTAACACATATTGAACCTAACTTGACTTTATCTAACTTGAACTCAAGTTAACCCAAACATTAAATTAAACTCACATTGGACCTAAATTAACCAAAAGCTAACTTGAAATTAACCTAACTTGAACTGAAGTTAATTCAAACATTAGGTTCAACCTACATTGAACCTAACTTAACTAAAACCTAACTTGAGTTTAACCTAACTTGATTTCAAGTTAATCCAAACATTAGGACATGGAACCTAACTTAATCAAGACCTAGCTTAAGTTTAACCTAACCTAAACTCAAGTTATCCAAAACATTAGGTTCAACCCACATTGAACCTAACTTAACCAAAACCTAACTTGAGTTTAAGCTAACTTGAACTCAAGTTAATTCAAGCATTAGAATCCAACCACATTGAACCTAACTTAACCAAAACCTAACTTGAGTTTAACCTAACTTGAACTTAAGTTAACCCGAACATTAGGTTCAACCTATATTCTACGTAACTTAACCAAAACCTAGTTTGAGTTTAACCTAACTTGAACTCAAGTTAACTCAAACATTAGGTCCAACCTACATTGAACTTAACATAACTAAAACCTATCTTTAATTTAACTTAACTTGAATTTAAATCAAACATTAGGTTCAACTTACATCGGGCCTAACTTGAGTTACTCTAAGTTAACCCAAACTTAAATTCAGCCCATACTGATTTGAGATTTGACTTAACTTAAATTTAAGTTCCAATTTTGATTCAATTGACAATGGTTCTAAAATTCTTAAGTTTAAAATGAAACTTTCAAAGTTGACTTATTCAAAATCTCTAGGTTAATTTGAACATCCAATAAAAGCCTTCGAATATTGACAATAAATTGCATTTCTTCATGATTATCTTATTTCTGCAGGATTGTTGGAGATACAAGTAAAATCTCTCTTTAGATTTTCTTTGCAAGTTATAGGGTGTGCTAACTCTATTTTATAAGAGGATATTCAAAAGTGGGATTGCAAAACCAAATGAAAAAATGACAAGAAAGCAAAAAAAATGACATAAACAAAATAACAAAAAAGACAACTTTTAGGATAGTCACAAAACCTAAAACTTTTAGGATAGCCAAAAACCTAAATTTTTTAGGATAGCCACAAAATCTAAAACTTTTAGGATAGTGATACACCAAAAATATATGCATTTTTAGACACATATTTTATATGTATTTTTTATGATATTGCATTGTAATGGAACGTATTTTGATGTTTTTATGTAGGTTGTTGATTTTAAAGGCTTAAAACAAAACAAAAGCAGAAAGGATGAAATTTGGAGTCAAAATGACATTTTCAAAGAAATGCTCAGTGTCGGCAGCGCTGACAGCGTAGAACAAATTAACGCGGAGATTTTTTACTTAGCACCGATGGCGCCAAACCGACGCCAATGGTGCTAAAGGTGGTGCAGACCCCATTTCTAGAAGATTCGATGTATTTGGAAGATTTTTTGAAGATTTTTTGGAGGCACCTGTTGGAGAACCAACCTTGGGCTCTATTTGGGGCTGAATTTCATCAGAAAAAGCGCTCCTCTATATTTTTCACTCCTCTACTTTCATTTTTTGCACCAAATCATTCCATTCCACTTCCATATTGGAGTCAATTAGTGTTTTTTTCTTTCGTAGTTTAGAGTTTTTGTGGTGAGATTAAGTGTGAAACTTTCTGTAAGAGTGTTGGATAAGGAGAAGAGTGAGAGATATCTTCTTCTTGCATTTCTAAGGAAAGGCTACAAAGGACTTGCTTTGAGAAAGAGTTTTTAGATAAGTATTGTTTGTTTATCAGTATTGTATGAACTTTATTTTATATATGAAATTTTTGTTTTGTTATTTATTTCTCATGAAGTATGAGTAGTTCTCTCCATCTTTCTCCCTACTATGAGATGTGGAGAAATGAAGAGATAATATGAATGTGTCAATATTAAATTATAAAATAAATTGTGATGATTTTTCAACTCTGAACTTAATTTACTTTTTGATCTGACCAATTGAATTGTTAAGATGTGTTGTGAAACATATGAGCTAAGAAATGGAGTATGAGTTCTACAATAGAGTAAGGATCACATTTGATTCCGTGAAGGAGAAATTCTTTTATGGAATTATGGGCAAAATAAAAAGAGAAATATTCTTTGTTGGGTGTAGAATTGGAGAACCTTTAGGGTGACAAACTAAAATCTTCAATTCAGTCTTAGTGTTTAAAAACTAAAGTGAGAGCTATCCTTCATGTGAAGGGAAGTGGGAGTCGGTATCCTCCTAGCCTAGCCACAGATTTAGGGACTAAACACTGAGATTAGCCAACGATATTCTATGCACTGTATCAGGTTAGAGACTTAAAATTGCTCCTATTTGGCACAATACATATTATGAAATTTTATCTCATTTCATTTTACCATAACCTCATTTTAGTGGCAAGGATGCTTTCTCACATAAGAATCTTCGTTACATAAACATAGTTAATATATTAGTATTTACTGTTTTAAAGTTTGCATATTTGATTTGATAATAGTTTAGAAATTTAATTTTGATTACATCTCAACAATTGAATGACAGTGATTTCAATTGACTTTCTGTGAATTTCCTAGCAAATTTGTCATTTCCAATTTAAACCTTCCCCGTGGGATCGATATTTAGGTCTTAAATAGAAAATCTATTATTACTTGATAACGATATGTATACTTGCGTAGAATCTAAATATTAATTGATTATATTTAATTAAATTTTACACAGTAAATCACAACAAAAAAGTCGGATCAAATAGCCATAAAACATAAACTTTGCACGTGACATTAAAACGACATAAATTGAAATTCGCTTAGGATTGAACAATTGATGTTCATGACCATGATGTTATTTTAACATCAATTTTTGTCTTAAAATGAGTTTTTGAATTTGATTGAGTGTTCGTAGATAAGTTTAAATATCTAAGTGGTAATTAACTATAGGTTTTTGCTCCTATTGGAGAATTAAAGGACCCAAACAGACTCTCTGGTTACAAAATTTTCTTGGAAAATATTAGTAATGACATATTCTAAGGATTTCCATTATAGGCTAAGCACCTAATATTTTCTTTCTCTATCTTCTAGAATTCTTAGCCCTTGTCCTTTTATTTTCTAAGTTTCTTAATTTCTAAGGATTCTTAACATAATACAAATAAAATAAGTTATTTAGAAATTACGGTAAAGATATAGATAAATAGAATGGCGACTCCTTAACTAACAATATCACACACCGTGCGTCCCTCTTGGAAGTGATATGATCGTCATAAGTTTATTTTCCACCACAAATTTAAAAAGCATCTTGACAATAACAATAATAAAAAAAATGCTAAATAAATTTGCTCAAATCTCTCACACCCGACGTTCTTCACACAAACACCGCGTTCCTTGAAGAGCGAATTCTGTCATCTACAAATATTTTCTGCAACTCTCATTTGGTGTGAATCTCACAAATCTTTCCCCACTATCACCAATCTCCACATTCCATGAATTCATAAACTCTGTAACACAAATTTTTTACATTTGGTCCCTGTTTTCTGCATTCACAAAATTTTCGGGTAGGTACAAGGATTCTAATTTTGTCCACAATTTTTTTGCAATCCATGCCAGTTCTTTGCATCCATAATGTTTTTGGTGCAAGGATTCAGATTCCATCGACAAATTTTCAGCATTCCGACCTTGTCTTCTGCATTCACAAATTTTTTGGGTTGGTGCAAGGATTCTGTTTCAGAGCAAAAATTTTCTGCATTTTGTTCCTACTTTTTGTATTCACAAAATTTCTAGGTCGATGCAAGGATTCTGGTTCTGTCCATAATTTTTCCACATTATGTCCTTATTTTTTGTATTCACAAAATTTCTGTGGCTGGCACCTAAATTTCAGTTCCCATTCAGGAGTCATTGATACACCTAAAATGTATAACATTTATGTACACATTTTTATACCTATTTTTTAGGATATTGCACTTTAAAGGAAGGTATTTGTGTGTTATTTTTTCAGTTACAATTATATGGATGAAATATGGTGAAAGGAGTGAAAAATGATCAAATTTCGAGCAAAAATGAATGTGTGAAAATAAACTCTGGTGCCTAAGCACCCAAGATTGACGCTTAAGTTCCAAGAGATAGAAAAGGTCATGCCTAAGCATCGAAGACCTCACGCTTACGTGCCAAGTAGTTGATGATGAGAAATTCATGGAATTTTAGATTAATTTTGAAGGGGTGTTTGAAGCAACTCTTTGTGAAAACATGGATTGTAGTTAATGGGCATGAAAATACATTGAAATGGCTTTTGAAAAGAGGCAGCTCTTGGAATATTCCTTTAATGTGGACACATTTTGAGGAGACACCAAAGCACCAATTGGAAAACTATAAAAAGAAAGACTTTGATTGAATTGGAAAGAGACAGATAAAGGGAAATAGACAAATATAAGATTCAGGACATTTTTTTAGAGTAGAAAGTAAGGGGTCATAGGATTTTTTTTAGGGTTTCATCTCACTTTTCTTATTCCTAATGAAGGAAAAAGTTATTAGATAGTTCTAAGTAAGAGTGCATTTTAGTTTTTCAGTGAGATAGAGAGATTTTAACCCTCCAGGGTGTGTGACCAGACCTAGGGAGGATTGTAAGAGAAAGGAAGACATTCAAAGGTACATCAAGAGTTTGGTAGAGAGGAATTTGAGATAAGTTTTTATATTAGTTACTACATTTGGTTTTAATTTAGAATTACTATGTTTTTACATGATTTATACTTTTAAACTAAATTTTTTTGTGTTTTCTCCATGAACTTTTAGTAGTTTTATTTCTCTTTTTCCTTAAAAGGATAAGTGATTAAATGTTGGTTGGATGTTGTGTGAAGTATTGATCTATAATGTTAGAATAAGTTGTGATTATTTAATCCTTGTGCTTCATTTACTTCTTGATTTTACCAAAAAAGATGTTAAATTCTTTTGTGAGAACATGTAAGATACGTGGTGGTATTGTCTCGGTCAACTAATGGTATAATCACATGAGATTGTATGGATGAGAATGTAATTCATATGGTTGAGTGTAAATAAATAGATAAATAAACTTTGAAGGGTGTAGAGTTAGAGGAGTTTAGAGTGACAGACTAAAGACCCCAATTCAATATATTTATTTAGGTCTTGATATGAGAGATTAGCCCTCAGGTGGAGGGAGAAGAGGGAACTCTAGAGTGAGAGTTAGTATCTTCCACACATAGTCCGTCCTCGAGCTTATTAAAAAATTAGAATAAATAACATTCTTCATAGCATCTCTAGAAAATGTAAAGAATAATATTGCTTCTATTTTGCATAAGAAATATAAATACTTTCATAATATAATTCTTATATTTGTTACTGATACATGACAATAAAAAAGATATTTTATTTATATTGCTTTCATCGTACAAAATATAGTTGAATTTAGCTGAGCTTTACTTTGTTTTAATTTATAAAAATTATAAAAAAAATCAAACTTTTATTGCTACCATAACATCAATAGTTTGAGTAAGACACTTTTTGAAAGTAGAGTTTGTTATCTAATTTTTTCCTAAGAGTTTGTAGTTTCTCTTGTGAGATCAATATTTTGAGGCTTAATCAAAAACTATTATATTACTTGATACTGATATGTATACTTGTGTAGTATCCCAATATTTAAAAATAAGAGGACAACGCACTAAGTTTTTGGCACCATTGTAAAGAAAGAAATATAAAAAAAGAGAATCTAGAATCTAATTGCACATACATTATGGTACTATCGTATCAGATAGGGATCAAGTGTTTAGCTTTTGTTGTCAAGAAACCTACATCTAGTTCTTAGCAGTGGAGTCAGAAGCATATGTATCGAAAAGAAAAGGGGATCACTCAATACCTAAATTTTGATTCCCTTTTCTACGTCTTGGGTTGGATGTGAGTCATTGAGCTTTCGTTCTTAATGTAGCTTATCACCTCTTAGGTTGGATGTGAGTCCCTGAGCTTTCCTTCCTAATGTGACACCTTTTCAAGATTGGTGTAAGAACCCCTTAAAGAGAGTAAGGCCTCTAATTCTCATTCAGGGGCTGGAACCTAAATACTAGTTTCCATTCTAGGGGTAATAGTTAATTTCTAATTCCCTTATTACCTCTTAAGTTGGATGTGAGTCCAAATGTTCTGCTTGTCAATATAGCTCGCCAACTCTTTGGTTGGATGTGAGTCCCTAAACTTTCCTTCCTAATGTGACACTTTCTCAAGAATGGTTTGAGACCCCCTTAAATGGAGTAAGGCTCCTGATTCTCATTCTGGAGCTGGTACCTAAGTTCCAGTTCCCATCATGGGGTTAAACCTAAATTATGATTGCCTTCACTATTTCTTGGGTAGGATGTGACTCTCTATGCTTTCCTTCCCAATGTAGCTCGTCACCTCTTATGTTAGGCGTGAGTCCTTGAGCTTTCCTTCCTAAGCTGACACTCTCTTCGAGATCGGTGTAAGACCCCCTTAAATGCAGTAAGGCATCCTATACTCTTCTCAACACTTCCGTAACCTCTTGAGTTAGATGTGAGTTCTTATGCTTTCCTTCCTAATCTAGCTCGTCACCTCTTAGGATTCGATGTGAGTCCCTTAGCTTTCCTTACAGTTGTGCATCCTTGACACTTCAAGATAGGTGTGAGACCCACTTAAATTGAGTAAGGCATCCTATTCTTACCTCTCCAAAATTTTCATTATCTCTTGGGTTGGATGTGAGTCCCAGAACTTTCCTTTCCATCATTACGCTTCTTTTCCTCGATCGGTCTTTTGAGTTAAATGTGGGTCTCTACGGTTTCCATCTCAACTCAATCTCTCCGTACATTCTTGAATCATGAATTTTTGCAAAATTGAAATAAAATTAAATTTCAACTAAAACCAAATCAAAATTAAACATTGAACCAAATCTTCACTGCGATCGTAAGTTTCCATGATGTTTATCTCCATGAATCCATAGGGCGGCCCTTCGTATGGATTTAGTAAGAATGAACTCCCTTTGTCAATTTTAAAATTCAATTTTAATAATGGCATTTTAAGGGTTCACCCACTAATCCCCGACAAGAGTTTCTGTCTACTCCGCAGTGCAAACCATCTTAACTTTTTTTCTACTCTGCTCTAAACATTTTGGCTTAGGTAGTTGTCTTGGTTTGTTGATCGCTTTGGTCAACACCAATATGTGTGATGTGCTTGCCCAGCCCACCACACCTATTGGGGGTTCATTTATTGACCTCATTTTTACTTGAGGCCTAGTCTTACTTTGTTAGAATCCTAGGATCTAGCAATAGGACTTTGCTATTGACTATTCCTAGAGGATTAGTGATGGAACCCTTTCGCATTAGAACTTATAAACACATTTTTTCTCTTCTTAGATTTCCACATGTTTTTCTCTAACCTCAAGCACTTAGTAGGATGGAGCAAAGCCCGGAAGAGCTCAAGAGGAGTCCCCATTAGACTGTCTAGCCTTAGGGTTAGCCCCGGGTTGTGTGGTCTTGGTCGGTCTTGCACACACACAACTGAACCTCTCACCTTCACTCACATCCTAAATCCCTTAACTATAAATGCTTGGTTTGATCCCCTACTCTTTTTGACACTCATGTGGATGGTCCCCCAAACCCTTAGCACTAGGCTAGGGTTTTGCTAAGACCAAAACATGGAATATCTAAAATGGGAGCTCCCTTATTCTCATGGCACCATAAAAGTAATTTTATGATTAGCCTCCTCAGTAATTACCCAATTTTTGCCTTTTGCCATCAAACTTTCTTAAAATTACCAAATAAAAATTACCCAAATCCTCAAATTTTATCCAAAAATTCATCTTAAACTATTTCAAACCACTCAAATTGCCCAAAACACCTCAAAATTCTAAAAATTCCAAAAATACCCATAACTTCACCAAAATTACCAAAATGCCCCTCATGGCCCAAAAAATCCCAAAACCTCCCAAATCATTCCAAACATCACCAAAACCAAACATGTCCACCCATTTGGCCCAATTTGACCAACTTGACAAATTTTGACCAAAGTTCTAAATTTACCTCTGATAGTACAAATTCTTCTAATTCAACCCCAATTTTCACAAAATTTACTTCAACCTTCCTCAATTTTAAATTCAATTAAAATTTCATCATGTCCAAACCCAAATGAAACCAAATTTTTGGCCTATTCAATCCAATTCTCAAGCCTAATCTAAATGCCCAAATTAACACTAAGCCAAAATACTACGAAATTGAACACTATAGCCTATCCAATTCCCCCAATTTTTAGTTCTAAATTATTCATGACATTTCTCTAGATCAAATTGAACCCTCAATTGGCCTTGACCTAGCCTCAAACCTAGTCCAAACTCAATCCAAACAAAAATCCCCAATTTTGCTCCAAAGTCAAAATTCCTCCAAATTGAACTGAATAGCCCCTCAATTTTCAACCTAATTTACCTTCCAAAGCTTCATAAAAATCTTCTATAGCAAATTGGCCATTCAATTGAGGCTAATCCAAGCACCGGTCCAAGGTGAACCTAACTCCAAGCCAAATAATGGATTTTGAACCTAAACTCCTAACCCACTTGGTTCAACCCATCTTGGACCACCACAACTGCCATTTAGACTCTAAGAACCAGCCTAGATTCTCTTAGCCCACCCTAAAGGTGCCATGAACCAAGGGTTCCATTATTTATTGGATTCCATCCTATTTTTGGCCAAGTGACTTAAGCTTGTGCTCACTTGATTGAACCTCCATCTTGATCACCATTAAACCTCTCCACTAGTTCCTTGAGCCATCTAGCCACCTCCCCTAGCTTGGTCGGCAAGCCTAGTAGCCAAAAATCCTAAAAATGAGAGAGTATACCACATTACTTGAACCAAATTCCAAAGTCAGAGAATATCTTAAGCCATGAAACCCTAATTTGCAAGCATAGTTGTTTATTTCTACTTAAAATAGTTATATAAATTAAAATATAAGTCATAAAAATATGGGATTTTATTTGAAAGGTTTCTTGTGGTCAGAGGACTCCAGGAAAAATATAAAATAAATATAAATAATTATGTAAATTTTTCTAGCTACTTAAGTGATTAAAATTCATAAAAAAATTAATAAATACAATATTATTAAAAAAATTCGCAAAAATGATTCCACATTGAAAATAATGATAATTTTAACTCTGTATAAAAAATTGAAACCCATTTGAATTGATTTGACCCTTAAAGTCTATTTTTGTAAAATTGGATTTTTACAATAAAATATTTATGATAAATAAAATATAATTGACAAAATTTTGAAAAGTGGTTTTAAGTGCTCGTTGTGATCAGGGGAATCTAGGAAATATAAAAGTTATATTAATCTAAATAGTTCTTTTTTGGGCTATTTTTGGATTTAAAAATAATTAAAAAGTAATTAAGAATTGCAAAAATATGAAAATGCTAAAAAATGTTCCTAACTCTTCCCTAATCACATGGATCCATTTAAAACTTTTTTCCTAATTTTTTTAATTTAAATATGTATTTTTAAATGCTAAAAATGTATTTTCCGTAATTTACAATAAAATATATAAATTAAATAAAAATCCATAAAAATGAAAAGTTTGTTTCTCTAACTTCTCTATACTTAGAGAGATCTAATAAAAATATAAAAATTCTTTTTGAAATTAAATTATTTTTTCTATTTAATTAATCACTAAAAAAATAACCAGAATAATTAAAATATAATTCAAAAAATCAAGAAATTTTGTCCAATTTATTCTCTAACCTAGGTGAACCTCCAATAATTTTCCCACGAACAAAAACTTTACTTTGTTTAATTAAATAAATTAACCTGGTTAATCTTATTTTTGAGCTTTAATAATTATAAAAATTAAATAAAAATTTGAAAAATTATAATTTCATTTGAATTGTATAAAAAATTCTAAAATAATTTGAATTGTATTTAATGAGTTATGAAGTAGGAGGCCCTAAGGGCAAAATGGTAATTTTGGATTTCTGATGCCCCAATCAAATTTTAGGTTAAGGCAAAGGATAAGTGGGTAATTTTGATCATAATAGACTCTTTGGATGTTTGAAACATAATGGGTTAATAGGTAGAAACCAATTTGTTACCTATTTATAATAAGGGTAAAATTGTAATTTTATAAATTATTGTGACTAGGAGGTTGACCTAATTGGATGAATCTAAGGTGGTGGGCTTAAGCTAGGAAGATAATAATTCACTTATTTGATGCCCCTAATTGGTGATTAGATGATAAGACTGGTCTTTTGATAAGAATTAAGTACCTCTAATTCAACATTTTAATTATTACAAATCTACCCCGAGAATCAGATTTAAAGGCTTAGTAGTGACTTGGCTTAATAATTAATTTTAATTAATGAGGTTTATAAAATAGGATCATGATTTATTAATAAAACATTTTAAATAGTGCAAGCCCAACTGTTATTGTGGGCATGAGATCCTTAATTTCTTAAGCTCGACTCAAGGGCATTCACGTGCATAACCCTTGAATAAATCATCAAGTGAATGATTGAGTACCTCGCTCTTGGGATAATGGAAATATTGAGGTTACTTGAGCACTGGGTAATTATAAATCATCCTTAAATCTAACTTCAATATTAGATGATTAATTAAACAATATAATAAGTTCAAATGAACACAAAAAGTTCCAAAGTGTTTTAAAAGTTGCTAGGGATTGTTCCCCGAACACTTTTATGACCTTTTAGATATTTTGAAGAACAGTCAAACTTGTTATACTTTGTTCCAAAAAAACATCCATTAAAACTTTTAGGGACCTACCAAGTTAAACCTCGAGACTCACATAAATCAATAAAATAACCATACATAACTTTTCATAAATTAATTGACCCAATGCTCGAAGATTTGAGTCTTCTCTAAGGTATTTAATTCCTTATGAGAAAATGGGAATATTTGTTTTTGTGGATCAGTAGGCTTTTGTAAGTGTGAGATATAGGTGGTTAGGGTGATGACAATAATGCTAATCTGTGCTAAAATGAGGGATATGATGTAGGATTTTAGAATAGTATATGCTATCTCAAGGACCTTTAATAAAAGGAGAGGATAAGGACCAATGATACTATTTGATGACTCTTGAGAAGATGATTGCCCCCATTACTCTTAGGTTATTTATAGTCATAGCTCAGCTAAATTGGTTAACATGTGGACTGCAACACTCTATAAAATATTTTATACAAAAATCTCTTCTTCATGCTGAAGTAAATTTCATATGCAAAATTAAATTCAAATGAAAACATATAAAGGTCCACGGTTAATCACTTGGATCTAGGTTTGGACTGTCCTCTACAAGTGATTGGGTTGGTAGCCCTCACCTAAGGTCGGGAAGCACGCAGTACATCCCTAACTTTTATTAATGTCTTACACCCAGTTATGGTCTTCCGTATGAGACTACGGGTTTCCTTTTACTTGGGTTTTTTTTTAAACCAATTTTTCTGACTTTTATGTATTGGATGCTTCCATTTTCTTTCCTGTAATTTATTTAAATTTCTTGCAAATATATTATGCTTTAAGATGATAGCCATGCAACAGTAGCAGATGTTCAGGTACACATTTATATTTTATATGAAGCAATTTATACTTATTGGCCTTACAACATTTTTTTACATGCATTTATTAATTTTACCTACAAAACTATACCAAAATTGAAAACTTACAAAAACATATTTTTAAAATTAAAAAACACTTTGAAAACAAAACAACAAAACAAAGCATAACACATCCTTTTGAATTTATTAGAGTCCCTCGGATGAGTTAACCCACGGTTGCTAATGAGATCTCTCAATTTAAATGAGCTTAACAACTGGTTTAAACTAAATAAATGCAAAAGAAAATAGTGATACCAAAATGTGGGAACTGTGGGATCCTAACCGGTCTCGCTCTAGTTAAATTTAAGCCCCCCATAATGTTTGAATAATAACAAAACCCAAACACTTAAACACACATGATAAAACCTTTTGAACCTTAAGCCATAGGACTGCTACTTCGACGAGGAGCTTGAAACATACCGTGTGAGCAGCACAATGAGGATGTTCAGAAGAACAACTTTGAGAGAGAAAATGGTTCTACAACAACAATCTTTTCTACAGAATAAGAAAATAAGTCATAGGACTTCGAGGTTTTTTGTTTAGTGAAGTATAAATCCTCACCTTATCCTTAAGCCTTTGTAAAATTATGTTGTGCAACTTAAGCCCTAACATGCCTTAGGCTCCGAGGTTATCGTTTGATACAACATAAACCCAACTATCTTCCAAGCTATTTAGATGTTTTTTAGATAAAATTTGAGGATTTGGGTAATTTTGAGAATTTTAGGGTTCTGGGGGTAATTGGGTACTTTTGAATAAGTTTAATGCTAAAAGGCTATAATTGGTTTTTTTTGGTAGGATTGAAATTCATTGAAGATTCCAATCACATGGTTACCTTACTTGAGTCATGGGACCAAGGGGAAGCTTACTATGGATCCTTCATTTGTGGGTCCTAGCTGCCCTAGAAAAGTTCTAAGAGCTTAGGGACCCCCCCTATGAGTTTCCAAAGAAGGAAAAGGGAACAAGTTCAATGGGTGTGATTTCAAGGTTTCAGGACAAGTGGAGAATCGTGATGTGCTTGGGTGTGTGAAATACCAAACTATAGCCACCCATGGTTTCCTTAAGTTCAATAGTTTAATGGGGCTCATCTCCTAAATCCTCACATGTTGGTCTCAACCTTCCAAGTGCTCGAGGTTCTTGATCATCCATGTGGGTTCCAAAGAGAGTAAAAGGTGGTTTGAATTTCTATGTAGGTGGGATTTATCTCTAGTCTTCTAGGTTAGTAAAAAGGAAGGTCATATGGCTAGAACCTAAGCACTAATAGAAAGAAAATACCTTAACAAAATTGAGGTCAACACTTTGCTCGATTAAGAAGCAAGGTGTGAGTGTGGAGGATAAGGTTGATTCTACGACCTCCAATAACCAAGATAAAATCCAATCATAATGAGAATACTATGGTTTTACCATCCCACTTCACATACATAAACACAAATACAAATGTCAACACAACATTAAAATCCTAGAAAATTACAAACCAACACAGAAAATGCAATCACACCATATAGCATGGGTTGCCTCCCAAGAAGCACTTAATTTAACGTCTTCAACCAGATCATTTCAGATATTACTAAAGATAATCTAGCATAAAAATCTCACTTGCAAGCTATCTTTCCCCTCATATGTAGGGTTTAAATCTGTATCAATTTATTTTAAATTTTCTCTCGCTTTCAGAATCTTTTAGCTCGATAGCTCCAAAAGGATATTCTTTTATTATAGCAAATGATCCTGACTACTTAGACTTAAGTTCTCCTAGAAATAATTTTAAATGAGCATTAAATAGTAAAACCTCCTGTCTAGGCTGAAAAGCCTTCTTAAGAATGTTTCGATTATGCCATGTTTAAAGTTTCTCTTTATAGATCTTAGCATTTTCATAAGATTCTTACATAATTTCCTCAAGTTCACTTAACTGAAGTAGTCTCTTCTCATCAACTTCATTCATATTATAAATAAAATCTTTTATTGCCCAAAATAATTTAAATCCTAATTCCACTTTTAAGTAACAAGCTTTTCCAAATACAAGCCTATATGGTGACTGACCGACCTTTTTCTTTTTGTAAATTGACAATTACAAGAATTTGATGGCGCTACTAGAAGATTTAAATTTCAACAACAGTTTCAAAATCTTGACTGTGATTTTATATATATGTGTTTGATTTAATAAAAATGTGTAGATATAATATTAAACAATGTCAAAGTCGAATTTTTCAACGCAGGTATACGTATCGCTCAAGTATGATAGGGCTCTAATGGGGTCCTAGTTATCGATCCCACAGGGAGAAATAGAATACTACAGACTAAGGCTCAATAAAAAGTAATACTTCAACTACAACGACAACATTCAATTTGCTTATCTATCACTAATAGGCAATTGAAATAAGTAGATAATTTGGATAACTAATAAATAACTACTTATCTGTCACTAATAAGCAATTGAAATAAGTAGATAATTTGGATAACTAGTAAATAACTAATGATAGAAAGTAGGGTTAAATTATGATATTCAATATCAAAAAAGCATCCTTCTCCTTATCAAGAAATTATAAGGAATGGATAAAATGAATTAGTTCAATTTATATTGTGTCAAATAGGAGCATACATATTCTTTACCCTTTGGTCCAGGCATAAAGAACATTAACAAATCCTATGCTTGGTTACTCATTCTGTGGCTACGCTGGGAGGATACCAGCTCTCACTTTGGAGCTCCTATGTTCCCCTCATCTGAGGGCTAACTTCTACACATCAACACCCAAATGATAGCACCGAATTGAGGATTTTAGTTTGTCACTTTAAAATCTCCAATTCTACGCTTGATAGTAATATTCCCCTATTTATTTGCACCCAACTTCCAAGGGCTTTGACCTCCCTGAATCTTGGATGTAATCTTTTTCCCTATTTATTTGCACCCAACTTTCAAGGGCTTTGACCTCCCTGAATCTTGGATGTAATCTTCACGATAGTTTTAAAACTCAACATATTTTAACAAATTAATTGGCCAGATTGAAAGTAAATTAAGATCGAGTTGTAAAACTCAACATATTTTAACAAATCAATTGGTTAGATTTAAAGTAAATTAAGATCGAAGTGAAAAGATCATCACAATTTCTTAAATATTTTCATGGCTTCATCAATTCAAATCACCATTTCAGAAATCTCGAGACAAGGAGAAAGACAAAGAAAACTGCTCAAAACTCATGGGGAAAGCACAACAAAACTCAGAATTCATATATAAAATTGAAGTCATACAAACTATAATAAGTAAATAACTTATATTTAAATCTCTCCCCAAGAACACTCCTTGAAGTTCCTCTGAATCTCTTCCTTTCCTTACAGCACACGGAATTCCTCTTCAAAGTAGCAACGAGGAAGAAATCTCTCACTTTCCCTCCACTCTTACAATTTCTCAAAGAATTCCTCACAGTTAGCGCTCTAGCAAGCTCTCTACACACTAATGGAACCTATCTAATTTCCAGGACTCCATTATTTTTGGCCAAAATCTTCTCTTTAAAGATGTGGATGAGTTTTCCCAAGAGTTGCTTATGCACCTCTTCAAAATTCGGCCTTATCAACTGTACAAGTACACATAACCGTTGATCCCACCGTCGGCGGCCTTCTAGAGATTTTTTCCTGTAGCTTCGGGAAAAACTTGTCGTCGGCGGCGTCGATGGCGTCGTCGGCGCCCTTGTGGAATTCTCCACATTTTGGTCCTTTTTGCTCCAAATTTGCTCCTTTCTGCATATTTTTGCTCCATTGACCTTAATTCATCATTCCTGCAACAAAACATCAAAAATATCTTTCTTTAAAGTGCAATATCATTAAAAACAGTATAAAAGATGTACGCAAATGTTGACCTCATTTTTGGTTGAGGTTTAGTTTTTCCTCTTTAGTAGCCTAGGGTCTAGCCATAGGACTTTTCTTGTTGACTATTCCTGGAAAACTTGACATGGAACCCTCACCATTAGAAATTCTACCCTCTTCTTTACTCAACCTGGAGTTCCACATATTGCCTCAACCTCTAAATACTTAGTAGGTGGGGTCACTATGGGGGATACTCAAGATGAGCCACCCTTCTAACCTCTAGCACTTAGTAGGTGGGGTCACTATGGGGGAACTCAAGATGAGCCACCCTTAGGTCAACCTCTAAATACTTAGTAGGTGGGGTCACTGTGGGGGAAACTCTAGATGAGTCACCCTTAGGATTGCTAGACCTTCTCTAAATACTTAGTAGGTGGGGTCACTGTGGGGGAAACTCAAGATGAGTCACCGTTAGGATTGCATCATTAGAAATTCCAAACTCTTCTCCACTCAACTTGAAGTTCCACATATTGCTCTCAACCTCTTTGTACTTAGTAGGTGTGGTCACTGTGGGGTAAACTCAGGATGAGTCACCCCTAGGATTGATGGACCTTAAGGTTGAACTTGGGTGTTGGTTTAGAGCTAAGGCACTCACTACACTCATCTACACTCACAATCACTCACAGCCCTGAGCTCAAATTTCTAACCTAGATCCCTTGATCTTTTGGGATACTCATGTAGATGGTCCCCTAAATCTACTAGCCCTAGGGCTACGGTTTAGCTATGACCACTATGTAGAGTACCCAAAATGGGGTTTCCTTTGGTCTATGGCTTATTGGTGATGAATGGTACCTCAACTCTACCAAAATACCCATCTTGGCCTTTTGCCCCTAAAACACCCCCTGATTACCAAAATGCCCCTCTTGGTCTCAAAATCCCAAAAATTCCCAAAAAATCCCAATAAATGAACCATATGTCCCACTGGGGATGGACCAGTGCGCATCATGGAGCCTAGGATCATACATCCCGCTTGAGGAAGAATCTCATATCCTGGATCGTCCAGCACCGGTTTGGATTCTCGCCGAGGCCCGGAGAAAGGAATGTCCTAGGCAGCTGCCAGCCCCCGGTGTGGTGGAATATTACAAAATAAGCAAGGTAAACCATAGAGAATTCGAATTCTACGAAGAGGTTCAAGGAAAGTTTATCAACATATTGGAGGGCCTGGAATTTTATACCAGGATTTTATCTGAAACTGATGAAAGAACCATCCTGGATTGCATCTTCGATTTGAGAGATAGAGGTCGAGTAGGCCTTCTCATGGAAAGAACCTACTCCGAGCCAAAGAAGTGGATGCGGGGAAAAGGAAGAATCCCCATTCAGTGCGGATGTTGCTACAATTTTACAAACGACAGACAGGGGAATCCGCCTGGGATTCTCAGATACAACCACGTGAATCCGTTACCACCGATGATAAAGTGGATGATAAAGAGAATGTTCAAGTGGAATATCCCAGCCGCCACTTGCATTCCGAATAGTTGCATCATCAACATTTACGAAGAAGGTGACTGCATTCCTCCGCACATTGAACATCATGAATTTGTGAGGCCTTACTGCACGGTCTCATTCATGAGTAAGAGCAATATTTTGTTTGGAAAAGAAATCAATGTAATCG
>JXCR01147602.1:0-11608 GCA_002079205.1 Phalaenopsis hybrid cultivar
ATATATATATATATATATATATATATATATATATTGTTAGAAATATTAGGAAATAATTTATTCCTACGATAAGTTTTGAGGAATAAATTATAAAGATTTTTTTCTTTTTCTTATTTTATATTTATTTTGTTGGATTAAATTTATTTTATTTCCTATTTTAGGCTTTCCTATTTTATGTTATTTCCTTTATATCCAAAATAATTAATATGAATTGATTAATTGGATATATTAGAAGTTGCATCTTTCTTTTCATATATATTTTTTTGTCTTTCTTATTCTAGAATTCATGGAAGGTTTATTTATAACCCCTTTCATATCAATGAAAATCCTGCTTTATTTCGCATTATTCTGAATTTTAGCATGATATCAGACAATTACCTACCCTAGCATTCTGTCCTCTTTTTAAAACCGTTGGACTCCCTTCCTGCCATCATCCGTTCGAGAAGGAAGGGGCGCTTGTCTTGGTATTTAAAATAGTGATTTTTGTTCTCCACCTTTCCCACCCTCGTCGGCTTTAAAGGCGGTGTCATTGCCGGCCTCGCCGCATGCGGCGTTATGATGTCCATCATCCTCACCTCCGCCGGTGATCGTTCAACCGACTCTTCTCCTTTGTCGTTTCGCGGACATCGCGAACAACAAGAAGAGAGATGTCGAAGAAGAAATTTTTCGCCGGATCGATGACTATGACGCTTAAGAATTTTCATGGAGGCTCAATCCCCTCTGAGCTTTTACTTCCTTCCGCTGGGCATCTCATCGAGGCCTCAAGATTGCCCTAGGGCCTGGATTGCCACCCCTAACCCAGTTGGTGCTTCTAGTGGGGCACACGTCGACTACCATTGCCCAGGCCCTGGCTCATCTGGCTGGCTTCCCTGTGTCCTCGACGAGTGATATCCGACTTTCCTATCTCCTCCATCATTCACTGGTCCCCACTTTGATGAGGACAAACGCAAGCCATTTGATTCTTCTTCCACTCCTTGATGTCCATCAGCTGTTGCAGCAGAATCCACTTGTACCCAACAAGTCGATGTATCTCAGTTTCCAAGCGCTTGGTTTCCAGTCTGGTTGTGGCACACCATCTCTCCCCTTCTCTAGTGTTATCAGCTTCCTCTGCTGGGAATGCGTGTCCGACTAGGAAGGAAGCACTAGTTCAAGGAGTTGTGGTCTTAGAGCCACCACAGGCCCATCTTTCTATGTCATTGTCTGGACCTGTGGCTGCATCTAGATTTGCGCAGGCTAGCGCGATTGACAAGGTTTCAACGGGAAGGTGGCAATCAAAGCCTACAAATGTAGAGGTGATCATATTTCATAATAAGGAAAACTTGGATCGATGGACTGTGGACACTTGTCTGATTTGGAATGACGGGGAAAGGAATTTGGGAAGGATTTCCTTGTATTTTGGAGTAAAGGAGGGGAAATTAAGAGGTTTTCATTCTCATGGTTTTCTGCAGCAGGAGCGGGTGATATCCTCTTTGTATCCCGAAATTAAGGATATAAATACTTTTGAATATCAGTCTGATTTGTCTCATCCAATGTCTCATGAGTTTAAAGTAGCTGCATCGCAGCATCAACATACTCTGGATGAAGCTTTGGAGAGGCCAAAACTGAAGTTGCTTCCAAGGACAAAGCTGATTGTAATGATGTAAATTTTTTTCTTAGATTAAGAGTTATTTCTTTTTCTATTTTATATTTATTTTTTTTGATTGGATTTTATCCATTTCTTATTTTATTTTGTTTCCTTCATCTCCAAAATAATTAATATGATTTGATTAATCGGAGATATTTGGAATTACATCTTTCCTTTCATATTATTTTCTTTTTATTGTCTTTCCCATTCTAGTATTCATGTAAGATTTATTTATAACTCCTTTGATATCAATGAAGATCCTGCTTTATTCCACACTATTCTGAATTTCAACATATATATCTATATATATATATATATATATATATATTATGAAAAGCCCAATGGCTGATTTTATTGAAATAAAAAAGGATATATAAATGTTGTATGAGAAGTGCCCAAAAGAGACACCCTACCTATACGATACAAGTACAGTAATACCCCAACACAAAGGTACAGGTAGACTCAATAAAATTTAAAACAAATTTAAAACATGCAGAAAACAAGTAGCTAGGGACGAGCCAGTTTAGTCCTGCCTCTTCCTCTAGTTTTAGGAGCGGAACTAGATAACAAACTATGAAGAGTCGTGCTATTGCTAGGAGTCACCAAAGTATCATCCATTAAGTTTCCAAGTTGGAGTGTGCCCCCAGTCTTCTTCTTTCGCTGAGAAGTGTGAACCTGCCATTCTTCATCTGAAGATTGACTCATGTGATCCTTGATCTAATCTGATGTTAGAACCGTAGTAGGAAAAAAGACAGTCGTTGCCACCGCGATGGGTTCCAGTGTATGTGAAGTGTGAATTGTTACCTCTGCACCTGATGAGACTACGCGACGCGAGTAAATCCCGAAGCCGAAAGCAACACGATACGCTAGGGGCGGAACCCTAGTAGAGCGGAACATATATATATATATATATATATATATATATATATATATATATATGCAACCATACAGATGTACCATTCATGTGTACTACATATATCATAAGTGTTTACTAATATATTCAATTATCTCATATAGATATCAACTGCATGCAAACTAAGGCTGTGCAATTTTATGAAATCAATGAAGTTAATTCACATTTATGATCATGAGATGTTGAGAACTAAGAAGATGTTATATGCTTTGCTTTTCATTTCACATTGAGATAGGGTGTTACAAGATTTATTGAGGAAACACATGATTTATAAAAAGTTACCTAGACTTAGATAAAACTTGTAGATAAATGGGATAAAATAGGAAAGAGTAGTTTCGGTGTTTCTGTAGTGGAACTTATGGTATTTCTATGCTAGAGATGGTTTTTACAACTGTAGGGAGGAATTCCATGATTAACTAGCTATACTTTGTTACATGGAAGGCTTTTATAACTAATTCAAGTAAATCTGGAATTGGTTAACAATTGATTGATGCTTTACCAGAAATGGTTCCACCGTTTCTGGCCAATTATGAGGTTACGAAAAAATGGTTATAAGATTTTCACACTCCCCCTTAGGCTGTGAATATATGCTGATCATTCCTAGCTTGAAAATAAAAGTGTTGGATTGTAATTGACTAAAAACTTTTGTAAGAATGTCAATACTTCGATATAGTGGGAGTGTAAATCACCTTGATCATTTCTTGTTCTATTTTTTTTCTTGATGAAGTGCGTATAAATCTTTGGGGGGTGTTTGGTGGTACACTTTTAATAGGATTTAACTTATATCCAACTCCCAGTTAATCTCTTTTTTCCCCTTTCCGTCTTCTGTGCGACGTAAATCCAGACTTATTAAATTCGACTGTAAGGGGGATTTAATGGATTTACTCTGCTGTTGCTTACGACCTTCATTCCCGCCACAGCTTACCGGTTTTGCCCGATTTGATAAATCTTATTTAATGTTAATCTGGTGCTGCAGCCAAACACCGGCTTGATGTTTTTGCTTGTATCATGGACTGGATTCTTATTAGAATTAATTATAGCTTGATTGCCACACAAAATCATCATTGTTTATTAAGTATAATCTCTTGTTTTTTCATAAAGCCATCAAGTTGACTTCTCTTCTCAAATTTCGTGAGCCATAGCTAAGAATTTTGCCTTGACACTACTTTGAGCAACATCATTACTTCTAACTAAATTTTTTCATATGAATGGGCAATAGCTATAGGTTTTTTTTTTTGTTTTTTTGATAAAGCTTGTCCAATCAACCTTAATGAAGATTTTCAATGCTCCTATTAGTTCCTTTCTTCAGGAATAGTTCTTTTACTGGTGGCTTCCAAGTTATCATATTATTCAATGTGCGGCTTCAATTTGTTCCTCCGCGGGATTAGTCACACATCAACTCACAAGACTATCCTAGCAGCCCATAGGATAGTTAGACAAGTTTTACTATTAACTGCTGATACCTTTGTCCATTTGTAATGTGTTTTTTTTGGACCCAATAAAAGAGAATCCATTGTAATGCATCTTAGGAAATGCTTTTCCATAGGTCACTCCATGAAATTGGGTGTTTGCTGCAAGCCTTTTACACCCTTTCTGTGAGCATTATGATTGTCCAAATCGTCTTAGTAGTCATTGTTAATTTTTGAAGTGGTCATTACTCTAATAAGGTACTGAGTTTTGTTCAGGAAAATAACCTTAGTCTACCATTTAAGTTGAATTTTCTTATTGTCTTTAGTTGATTGTGGTTTCACTTTCCATTATTAACTTTCCAAAATAAATTGTTATAACAATCTATAGAAGGACCTTGTAGCATGGTCATTGAATTCTTCTAAAAGCTTTGTCCTACCCTACTTGACTACTGATACATGCACTGGTTTAAAAATAACAGTGAAGGTGTACCAATCGAGTACGTTGCTATATTCCTGGCGCTTGTATTTCCTGGAGCTTTAGTTGCTTTCAACAATGATCTTCTGCAAGCCCTATCCAACTTTGCTTCCCTTCGAATATATTGCGCCGGAATCTGGCACAATGCAGTGGTAAGTTGTGTTTCTTATATAAACCAGTAGAAATTGTGCATGGATTGCTAGTCTGTGTTAAACAGCTTCATATTTTTCAAAACAACTTTATTTTATCTATAATGAGAGTTAATATGCATATATATTTATATATATTTATATTGTTCGATGTGATGTTCTTACAGTTTTATTAGTTAGCCATTACTGTGATGAGTTAATTCACATAGCTAAATAATTTTGTGCATAGTGTTGAATGATTTAGAAGGCAATATTTTTATATAAAATAATAGTAATTGACCTAACTTTACTCACAAAAATGCTTGAAGCTTTTAACGTCCGTCCTGTTAATTTATAGAAAAGTTGATGCATTGGAGTTACTGGTGCTCTTCAATACTTCAAATTGCAGCACATTTAACAATGGTATTACTTGACGCTTTATTTCTGGTGCTTTACCATACTTTTAATGTCCGTCTTGTTAATTTATAGAAAAGTCGATGCATTGGAGTTACTGGTGCCTTACCATACTTCAAATTGCAGCACATGCAATATTGAGTTTTTTTTTATTATTATTATTTTTTATTTGGGCAATGGTATTGCACATACAATATTGAATATCACCTAGCACCTCGTCGCTTCCTTCCCTGCATCCTTCCTTACCGTCCCACTCCAGCCCTCTAACTGCCCCCTAAATCCCTTCCCAACCCATCGTACAACCACCAGCCCTTGCTCTTCTGCTTGCCTCTTAGACGACGCCACCACCGCCCTCAAATCTTCTCTTCCGACCCTAGCCGGAGGTTATTGTTGTGTCTTATTTCCATTTTGAGTTGTGTTATAACCCTGATCCCTTTGCTTAATAAAGTTTGCTTTCGTTTCTGTTGTTTTCAACTAGTTTCGATATCATTCGGTATTAAAGCTACCCTACTTTAGACCTATCCTACAGTTTCTTAGCATTCGTCATAACCCAAAAAATTTTCCTTCATACCACCAAATAAACTTTCTACTTCCACAAATCCCAAACTTTAATCATGCCACCGAAAAGATATATGCTCGAGTTTACCCGGGAAGAGATACGGCGAGAGCCCCTTTGTTTTCAACAGAGGCTTCCAGAGATTGATGAGATAAACCACGGGGAGGTTACCCTCGATCGAGATCTGGAGAGTCGAAGGGGAGAAAGAGAAGAGGATCTGAACCCTTCTATAGGGAGAATCTCATGGATGAAGAAGGTAGGCCACGATGTTTCGAAATCCAGTAATAGAGGAGGCCTAGAGAGGGGCATCTGAATCCCTTAAATATCATTTGGAGGGCACACAGACTTTGACATTAAAGTGTATCTGTCAGAGTTTGATGGGGTTGTCAGCCATTTTATTTTATTTTTTTTGTTTATGATTTTTGAAAAAGGAGATAAATTTTATAAATTTGAAAATAGTTTTAATATAAATATGTAATTTTTGATTTTTGAAAGTAATATTTTAATTTTAAAATAGATGAAACCAGACAAGTCTCACATTTTGGGTAGTTTAGATGACTGAATGTGATACCACAAGTAATATACTTATCCCGAAGAATAAACATATCACTTGTAATAAGCTCAATCACCTAAACTAAAGAATTTGTGATATCTGTTTGGTCTGCGAAATATTTTGTATGAGGCCAACAAGTTCCCCTGCCTAATATAAGGATTAGATAGAGTTTATTTTACTTGAGTTTCAAGTTCCCTATAGAGACAAACCCCTATAGTTAATTACATCTTAAATGACCGGGGTCACTTAAGAAAACTCTCGATTAATATCAGTGGTTCAACCTTCAAGATTTCAAAGTTTATGTTTCCACGATTGGACATGAGAAAATCAAATGGGAATGACTTAAATAGGAACAATTATTTTAAGGAATCAAAAGAAATGAAGAGTAGAGTATATCACAGATTCAGGAAAAACCCTGGTGATTTCCCAACTATCATATTGTTTGGCTTTATGTCTTTGAAATAATGTTATTTAATGTTTAATCCTGTAATTTATTTAGATTTTAGGACTTACATTCGCACGATATCAAATCGTGCAAATAACATAAAAAAATATGAAGATTTACACTGTACCGTACGGTCCTCGGAATCCTAAAGTGTTAGGACTTATAATTGCACAACAGTATTGTGCAAAAAACTAAAAGTGATATGTGAGGGTTTATGCTACGCTAGACAAATCATCTTGAAATCTTATGGGCTGTTATTTAAACTAAGAAAAGTGTTCGGTGATGTTTGATATTGCAAATCCATCTTGAAGTGGTTCCTCCGTATGTCCTCGTCATGTTGCCCACGATGTTCGATCCAAGTTCTTCGTCGTAGCAACTTCAGGTTTGATGTCAATCTTATAGGTATATGTAATCACTAGGTTTTCCAATACTAAGGTATAGTGTGTATCAAAACAATAAAACATGCGGTATAAAAGAAGAGAACAATATAATATACAGTAAAGAAAGAGATCAGTATAGCATGCTGTGAGAACAGTATAACATGCTGTGAGAACAATATAACATGCTGTGAAATAAAATGCTACAATGTAAATCAAACCTGTATATTTGGGAGACCCGCTGTTTCTTTAAGCGAACTAGTATTCATTGTATAAACAAAAAAAACATTGCCTGAAAAATTCGAGAAAATCGACAAATAAGTCACAACAGAAACTCGGGAAAATTGACGAGTAGCAATTCAAATAAAATCATCAAAGTTATGGGAAAATCCCAAGAGAAAAGTGACCCCAAGTGCTTTGTCCAAAATCCAATAAAATTTATGAAAAATTTGAAAAGAGGGGACCACAAGCACTCGGGTCGGGGCTAGGCTCAAATAATATATTTGTACTCGAGGGACGTCACATGCTACTATCAGTCACTCGAATGTATAGAACCCACCTCTCAACTAGAAGAGTGTCCTACTAAACCTAACTTAGGAGGGTACTCCTTAGCCCGACATCGGTAATTAACAAGTGGACAGCCAAGTTGTAATACATTTAAAATTTATATTTTGACATGCACATGTATTTCAAGCATACAAAAAAAAGTTATATTAAATTTGTTGTAAAAATATTTTTTTTATAAAACATTGTATCTGTTCTTATCAACTTGTTTTATCAATTTTGAAAAAGTATAGTTGTCCACGAGTCGATCATGTCGTCGGACATAAGACCGTCAACAACCTAAGAAGGTACGAGTCCCCCGCTAGTCTTGTGTCGGTAAATGATACTTTCGTCCTATAGTTCATCAGGTCCCAGAATTGCGTCATGGTGTTGTAGGATGAGATATCATTCTGCTCTACCACCGGCGTGCCATTGTCATAATCGCCCTAAGCCTCAAAACAAAACAGATCTACTTGCGACCTTGCTTGATGGTTTCATATATAGCAAAAGACTATATATGTGCACTTATGTATCAGACATAAAAACAAAAAACTGAACTAAGAAGCAAGGAAAAAAAGAATAAAAATGAGAATGAGAGAGAGGAGGAATTGATCCACCAAAAAAATCGAAATAATAAAGGGTGGAGCAACCCTCAAAACTTTGACGAAAGATCTAAAAACAAACCTAAGGTCCTTGAATCAATCCAGAGGATATATTCTTCTCAAATTTTATAATTGGATCAACCCAAGAAGGGTATCCTTTCCAAATAGCAATTTTATGAGTTTTCAAACCCTTTCCTGAATCCAATTTGCATCAACATTATGTTTCCTTCAAATGAAATTATACAAGCATTTTATATTTCACAAATTAGATGAAGAAAGATAATTCAAGGATAACAACCTTTTTGAACTTCCAGAAATCGTGCTCATATCAAAGTCTTTCAATTCCACTCTTTGTTAAAAGCTTTCCACAACTGTATAAATGTTACATCAATTTAGAAAATATAGAAGCGTTCATAGCCGGGGCAAAATGAAACTGAACAATCCTCAACAGGTTCATGGATAACAGCAGGAAGAAGAGCAGGGCTCACGGGTAAGGCCAGGAAAGAGAGCAGGGCTCACGGGTAAGGGCTTCAAGAGAAAGGCCACGAAGGCAGCAAACACCAAGTAAGGCTCACGACCAAGTCAGTAGGAAGGAGACCCATCACATTTAATTTCACGGGTAAGGGTAACAAGAGGAAAAGGCACCACATATTTAAGCCTGACCTAACCACCTTTAATATAAAAGAACCATAGGAAGAACTCATAGCCAGGATAAAATGAGAAGCAAATTAAATCCTAGCCAACCACAACACAAATCTCAATAATAAGGCTCGAGGGTAGGGGCAAAGAAGAAGGCGACAGAGGTAGCAAACACCAAGTAAGGCTCACGGCCAAGGTAGCAGAAAGAAAACCACCATAGGTATTGTCATTGTATTACCTTTGATATATATAAGAGAGTGAATGGACAAACTACCATAAACTATCCAAACCGAAGACATTTTCATCAAGTAAGACATAGTAATGAATTCATCAGCTTATTTCAAACATTCCCATATAGAAGTATATATTGAAATCATGAATTTTGGGATGACAAACTTGATTACCAATAAAAATCTCAAAAGGGAACATTATATCCAGAATTTTTATCCCAACTGAACCCAACAGAGGGGCAGAATAGGAAAATCGTGGCCAGCAAACTTGAGCCCAAGAAGAAGAGCAAAAAAAAAAAAAAAGGGAACCACAACAGGTATACCCAAGCCCAGCAAGAAGGGCAAGACAAGAAAATGAATAAAATATAGTTTCAGTCCAACTAAACCCAGTAAAAGAAAAAGAGCCAACAGATAAGCTTTTGAACGAAACCAATTCCTTGTCTCCAATCTAACTAAACCCAATATAAAGGCTAAAGAAAAGAATTCAGTTTAAGCCAAGACCTTACTCAGCATATGGGCAAACCAAGCCAAAATCGAGTCCCACCAAATGGGAGAACAGAGAAAGTACTTTCAGCATGAATCCATTCCAAAAGAGATCAAATCCAAACCCAACAAAAGTGGGAAAACAAAGAATAGTTTCCAACATTCATTCATCCCAAAAGAACAAAAAACTGAGCCCACCAAATGAGACAAAACAGAAAAATACCTTTTGGCTATAATTCCAATCTTATAGAGCCAAAACGAGCCCTCCAAATAGGTCAAAACAAAGAAAAATTTCATTTATAATTTGATTCAAAAGAAGCCCAAACCGAACTCAACACATGAGCAGACCGAGCTCAGCATATGGGCAAAACAAATGAAAATATTTCCAGCAAGAATCCAATTCCAAAGGGCTAAAACCGAACCTACCCATATGGGGAAAACAGGGTAGAATTTCCAGCTAATAGTTAATTCAAAGGAGGCTAAATTCGAGCCCACCAAATGGACCAAACCAGAGTCACTAAGAATCAGATTCCACAAAACATTAAATCCCAAAATTTGCATCCAATATGTATACTTCGAATAGGGACAGGCGACAGGAAACAAAGAAGCATAGGTTGGTTCTTAAAACTGACATCCCAAAGCATCAAAACAACTTCCAACTTGTATTTGAACAGGGGTGATAATAATAAAAAACTTAAAAATTAAATCTCGAACCAACATTTCATTTAGCATGTATTTTAAATAGACAACGATCATCTCACGACAACCATTGGGATGTTCCAAAATTTTATCCATCATGCATTTTTTAAGCAGAAAAAAAGAAAAATATCTATATTATGCTTCATTTATACTGATTCTAGCAAGTATCCATGCTTAAATCTAAAAAAAACAGGCCTTACCTTTATTTCCACATGCTTTAGAAGAGAAAGGAAGTATTTTCAGATGCCATTCCTAAATAGTGTAGAATAGAGGAAAGAAGGAGAATACCTCTTTTATGCAAAATTAAAGCAAAATTATAAGACAGATTCAAGAAAACCACTCCCACAGTAATCCTCTTCCTAGAAGCTTCAGAAAATAGTAACCCACGAACGCTCCATACTCCCAACGCACGAGAATCTAACTTAGAGAGGATTTCAACACAACTTCCCTTCCTAAAAGCTTCAGAAAACAACAATCCACGAATACTCCACACTTCCAACGCACGAGAATTTAGTCTAGAAAGAATTTCGGCAGAGCTTTCGTCCCTAAAGGCCTCAAATAGTAGAACCACAACTTCTTTCTCTCAAGAAATTTTCAACAACCCAAAACAGTACACCAGAGACCCTTTTTATAAGCAGTGAAGAGAGGGGGACAACCACATACCGGCCCACTGGTAGGCGAATCAAATGACAAGAACAAAATCGCCACAGTAAAGAGGGAGACGGTAAAACCTCGAGAAGGAGAAGGGTCGGCCAGCTCGGTCCTTGCAATTGGAGAGCCGAAGAGTCTAGCGGCCACGCGAAGAAGGGGAAGAGTCGAGAAAGGGGGAAGAGATTGCCTCGTGGATCGTCCACGGGAGCTAGGGCACGCGAGGAGAGCGGGACGAGCGACGCGGGATTGAGCCATGGGACGGGTCAAATGGGGGTTTAGGTGCGCGGGTAGAGGGGTAAATAGGGTTTAGGATTATAATTTTAATATTATTAGTATATAAAATATTTAATATTTAATTAAAAAATAAAATTCGATTCGTACTTTTTATTCGTGTGCCAAAACATAAAAAAAATTGGTGTCTTTTTTGGGTAATTCTGACGTTCCAGACGCACTGGCGCGTTCCGTTTCTCCGTCGGAGGTGGTTTTGACGAATTCATCGATTTGCGTGCAATTTTCTCGTGTCGGAAATTATTGCAATATTGATGTCTTTCCTGACTAAAATTGGCGTCCCGAACGCATTGTCGCGGTCTATTTTGTCGTCGGAAGTCGTCCAGAAAAGTTAACTTTTTTACCCATCCTTTAAGCTCAATTTAAGTTCAATTTTGTGCAACTTAGTGAATTTTGTGCATTTGGTGTGTGCGTGTGATGATAAAGTCCTGAAGAAGTTTTCCTAGGGCTTGAGATCCTATTGGGAATTTCTCCTTGAGCCTCGGAGCAGGATACAACCAAAGCATCACCTGGTCATCATATACAACCCTAGTAAGGGAAAAGAGAGATTCTGCAAAGACTCAGAAATCACATAAAACA
>JXCR01147607.1:0-21927 GCA_002079205.1 Phalaenopsis hybrid cultivar
GGTCGAATTCATACCTAGGCCTTACACCAAGACCAGGGACTCAATCCCTAGCCTCCTTAGACACCAACGAACATGCTGAGCTCCTTTGATTGAAGCCTCCCTTCTCAAAGATAAGGTATAAAACTTCTCCTCCTCCCAAGCTTATTTTGATTCTCCATTTAGATGAGTCCATAAGATCAAACCTGAAGTGATTTGGTTGAGTATACGCTGAGATCTTAAGGTTTTAGTGTGGATGGGCATGGGATCATTCTATCGGGGACGATGATGAGGAGACGTTCGATCAAGCGTGTATCAAATGGATGGAGGAGATCGAGTCGGACAGCGCTTCGGGACATAAACAGCAGGCTGTGTCAGCAAGCTACGTGGATGGCGGCATCGAACCAGAGCGTGCCATGCATGCCTTCGGAGCTACCTAGGATCTAGTCAGCAGGCGTCATTTAAATAGATAAATAGGGCTTTTCTTATTTATTTAAATACCCTTAACTTAGAAAATTCATATTTTGTGTAGAAAAATCACAAAAATAAAATAAAAATACCCTCTTGCTCAGTGAATAGATGAGAATTTGTGTAGAAAAATCACAAAAATAAAATAAAAATACCCTCTTGCTCAGTGAATAGAGGAAAACGTAGAAAAATCACAAAAAAAAATACCCACTTGCTCAGTGAACAAAGGAGAACAATGTGGAACAAATTTCAAGTCCAGCGCTGTTTAAATAGATAAATAGTGCTTTTTCCTATTTATTTAAATACCCTTAACTTAGAAAATCCATAACTTTGTGTAGAAAAATCCCAAAAATACTTTTTATATTTATTTAAATACCCTTAACTTAGAAAATTCATAACTTTGTGTAGAAAAATCACAAAAATAAATAAAAATACCCTTCCTCAATGAACAGAGGAAAATAATTTGGAATAAATTTCAAGTCCATTTTATGCATATTTTGTTTTTAATTAAATAAACACTATTTGGGATCATTTGATTCTCCACAGATATTGGCACATCACCTTGGCTTGGAATTTGAGCATGTTGTAGCTTCTATTAAGGGAAACATCCTCTAATGTTTCCAAAGTCAGAGGACGTTTATATATAGAGATCCATATTCTTCAAGATCTTCCACATTATTTCTTTAAAATAATCATGGAAATTAGCATATTAGATATAAAATCCTAAGAAAATTTTAGAAGGTCCACCATGTCTAGAGAAACTTTTGGAAATAATTTTTTGGGTCAAGTCATTTAAAATACCCTTAAATTTCTCAAATACTAAATCACTAAAATAATTAGATTTAGAAAATATAAACATTTAAATGACTTGATTTTTTATCTCCACTGTGATTTATGATCTAGAGAACTCATCATAAAAATTTCAAAATATTTTGAGTTCATTTGACAACTTAAGTTGATTTTTAAAGATAAATACCACTTTTGACACTTAAATGATTTTTAAAAATAAAGATAAAACTCAAAACATTATGAAATTTTATTTTTTATGTTCTCTGTGATTAGGGGTATTTTCCAAAAATAAAATGATATTTAAAATAAAAACTTGATTTTTAGCTTATTTTAAATATTTAGATAATTAAAAATTCATAAAAATCACAAAATAAAATAAAACTCATGAAAATGTTCTAAATTGCTTCCTAATTAGTTAGGAACAATTAGAATATTTTCCTGAATTTTTAAATAAAGATATTTAATTTCAAAGCTTAAAAAATAATCTTTAAATCCTAAAAATGAGTTTTTCACTAAAATAATTCCAGCAAATCAAAGAAAAATCAAAAAATATAAAATTTTCTCCTCTGGGTTCTCTTACCTTAGAGAGATTTTTCAAAAATAGACAACTTAATTTTCACTATTTAAAATATTTATTTTTATTAAATAGCCCAGAACTTGAAATAATTCTAATAAATAACACAGAATTCAAAAACTTATGAAATTTGTTCCAAAGGCTTATCTGGTCTAGGTCTACTCGAATAAAAATTTCAAGAATTAGAATTTACCTTTGTCAAGTTAGGAATTTTCTTTGAAAAAAACTATTTTTGCATAAAAATAATTACATAAGTTAAATTAAATTTTGAAAAATCACATTTTCTCCTCTGATGTCTCAATTGACCAATGAAAGAGGTAGGATAAAAATTTCAAAGTCATTTGAATCGAATTTGACAAATTACGAAGTGTTAGAGCCTTAAGGGCAAATTTGTAATTTTGGAAATCTTGCCTTAATTAACATTTAGGCCTAATTCAAAGAGGGGAATGGGTAACCTCTGATCNTCCATGGGAGGTGTGCTGAAATTTTCTTAGAGAGGCCTCTCCAACCTTCACACAGAGCTTCCCTAAGATCCCCTCAGAGCATTCCAACTGTTTTTCCTCACCAATTCCCATTGTCGGAGCTCAATTTTGAGCTTGAAACCTTTCCGGAAACCAGGACAGAACCCAATACACCTCCACAGTCCATCAANCATCATTTTGTATCATTTCGAAATAGCAGGTTTAAGCTCAAATAAATTAGCAACAACATCAAGATTTTGAATAGTTAAGTGAAGTTCATCTGTTGTCGGATGAACATAATTATTTAAAGGTCTTTGTCAATTTTTATTTATTTGATTATCTAATTTAATCGTTATTTCGTTCAATTTTTTAATTTCTTTTTGTTGTTTCTGAATTTTTCTAATAGTATATTCTAATTAAGAATCGTAAGGTACTAAAACCTTAAATCCAATAGTTCGCATAAACAAATATAATAAGTAAGGAAAAATTTATTAAAAATACACTTATATATATAGTTATATATTTTCTTTTTTATTTTTTGATTTTATATTTATTTATTTGATTATTTTATTTATTTTATCTCTAAATTTCCTAATTTATCAAATTAATTTAATTTACTGTTACCTTCCCTGGCAACAGCAGCAAAAACTTGATTCCGAGAAAATATAGTCATTTAAAACTTATAAAGTTGACTCTGCTTTACAACGGTACCAAAATTTTGATGTAGTATATCATGAACAATAACGTTAAGAACTTAATGTTGAGATTCTACGCAAGTTTACGTATCGCTGTCAAATAATATGAGATCAATTTAAGTCTCAAATATCAATCTCACGAGGAATGTTTAAATTTAAAATGATAAATTAACTAGGAAATTCATAAAAATAAAATGAAATTACTGTCACTAATTTCGAATGCTTGAGATACTATCAAAACTAAATTATTAACTACAAGTTAAATTTAAATGCAAAGTTTAAAACAGTAACTACTAAACTATGTTTATGTGATGAAGTTTTTAATATGACAAAGCATCCTTGCCACTACAATGAGTTTTTAGTGAAATGAGATGAAATAAATGGTTTAATAATATATTGTGTCAAATAGGAGCAAATTTAATTCTCTGCCCTAATTCAGTGTTATAGAAAATCATTAGCTAATCTTAGGTTTAGTCCCTAAATCTGTGGCTAGGCTAGGAGGAGCCTGGCTCCCACTCCAGAGCTCCCACTTCCCTTCCCCTGAAGGATAACGCTCGCTTTAGTTCTTACACACTAAGACTAAATTGAGAATTTTAGTTTGTCACCCTAAAAATCTTCAATTCTACACCAAACAGTGTATATTTCCCTATTTATTTGCACTTAATTCCAAGAAAGAAATACTCTTTCATGAAATAAAATGTGATTCTCTCTTTGTTGTAGAACTCATACTCCATTTCTCAGATCATATGTTTTGTAACATAATTTAATAATTCAATTGGCCAGATTGAAAAGTAAATTAAAGAACTGAGTTGAAAAACCATCACAATTTATTTTATATTTTAACATTGGCACATCCAAATTAGCTCTTCATTTCACCATATCTCAAAGTAGGGAGAAAGATAAAGAAAACTGCTCAGAGTTCATGAGAAAGATACAGCAAAACACAAATTTCATATATAAAGGAAAGTTAATAAAAAAATAATAAACAAACAACGATTATCTGAAACTCTATCTCAAAGCAAATCCCTTGTAGTCTCTCTTAGGAAATGTAGGAAGAAGAAATCTCTCACTTCTCTTCCTCTCCAACACCCTTAGAGAAGAATTCACATTTAAACTCGCCACAAAACCTCAGAACTATAAAGAAAATAAATGACTAATGGTGTGGAATGGCGTGGAAGGATGCAAAGTAGCCTGAAGGGGGCAAAGAGATGCGAAGAATAACCAAGAGCGAGCGGAGGAGCGCAAAGAAAGTCTTTTCCAAATCAATTTAGACTCTAAATAGAGCCTAAGGTTAGTTTTCCAAAAGGTGCATCCAAAAAATCTTCAAAAAGCATTTAAATTAGTCAAATCTTCCAGAAGTAGGGCCTGCTCCGACACTGATGTCGTCGGCGCCCATTCTGGCACTGTCGGCGCTAGTGGCCCGTGAATGTAATCCATGCTCTCTGTCTAATGGCATTGTTGGCACCCAGTCTCACACGGTCGGCATTGAAAAATTTTTCAATAATTTTATTTTGGCTCCAAATTTCATCCTTTTTTGCTTCCTTTTTGCTTTAAGTCCTAAAAATCAACATTCTGCAATAAAACATGAAAAATATCTTCCTTTAAAGTGCAATAACACAAAAATGAGTATAAAATATGGGTCTAAAAATGCATATATTTTTGGTGTATCAATTTTGAACATGTGCTTAATCCAGAACTGAAAGAGTTCTGCAATTTTCCATGGTCTTTCTATTAGTAAGTGGTAGTTGGATTTATATTAGGTTGGCGAATACGTGATTATATTAGGTTCGTCTATCCAGCTTAAATTAGGTTGGCCAATTCATGCAAATATCTTGCACTGATACCTATTAGAATAAATTTCTATTAGGTTGGCCAAAGTAATCTATTAGAAAATATAAATCTTTTAGCTATTTATGGCTTCTGAGATGGAGCATGCATACATTTTTCTTGAGATGGAGTAAACTTTATTAATTTTTATATGAACTTATTGGATTGTCTATTAACTTCAATACTTTGAGTTTAAATGAGAATACAAGTGTTGTACTATTGAAATGATCGTTACCATTATGAGAAAATGAATGGAAGTAATGTCCCTTCAATGCAAACCTTCTTGTGGAGATCCTACAATTGGTTGATGGCAAAGAAATTCATTTATTTACTTATCATACAAATATCAATTTTATCTAAGAGTTATGTAACAAATACTATATTGTCACTACAAGTAACAACTATATGAGCCATCATTTTCATGATTAACTTTACTCGATTAGCCTTGGTAACCTGTAACACTCACTATTTGTTGATTAATGTGTTACCATTTTATAACCTACGAAGTATGTAGCAGCTAGGACAACCATAGAATTTTTTGTTCGGCAACTGTTGCTTCCATACTTCTGCTGGTTTGAGAATGAATGTAGTGGATCACTGAAGTTGAGGGAGTTTTGGCTGTGAGGGAGTTTTGGCTCTATCTGCATTTTGATGGAGTTGTTTTGGTTATCTGGGTCGCAGATTCTGTGTTTGGTCTTTATTAATCAAAATTACTTTAAATTCTGACCATTTGTCATCATAGTTAGGTTTGTATAGTTATTATTATTGGTGTTTTGGTTCTATCTACATTCTGTTTTAATCTTATGAATTCCTTTATTTGGAAAAAAATTATAATTGAGAAGCCTTTCTGCCATTTATGTCCTGTTGCTGTTATAGATGGGGTAATGTTGAGATTGGGTGGTAGTGCTTACAAATAGAGGGTTGGTGTTGTCTGAATGCATTACTGTTAAAATTGTTTGGTAAGGCTTAGAGTTAGAGGGTTGGTGATCTCTGAAACATACACATTTCTTTTTTTTAATGACAGCAAATCACTATGACTTTTTTGGTTGTTACTTGATGTACTTGAAGTACCTAGTGTATGAATGATGTTTTGTAACAAAATATGAATGATACATGTTATGTGCATTGGTTAAGTTGTGACAGTTCATGCTACATCAAAAGATTTTTATGCTTTTTTGAAGCAATGGTTTTTTCCAATCTATTTTATTGGCTGGAATGAGATTGGATGACCAATTTTTTTTATCTTAAATGAAGCTTAAAATTGTTATGGTCAATGCTTTTTATTAGCTGAAATGAGATTGCTTGCCTGTTTGTTTTTTATGGTTATTTAGGCATAAACTCTCCATTGCAATGTGTAAGCTCAAGTTGTATTTGGTTAGTGATAGTTGGACACAACAACATTTAACTTTTTTCATGATGAGCTTGTTGAGATCTTTAATAATATGAATTTATCTTCTATTAACCTTTTTTTACTTTTTATGTCTTCTCATTTTAATGAGACAACTGTGGAGCAGCTTGGATGGCCACAAAACTTTGTTGTTGACAACCGCTGCCTCCATACTTTGGCAAGTAGATTTTTTTTTATTTCCTAAATTTTTGACTGATCTGCTATCCAATCCCCAGCAAGAGTCGCTACTTCTAGACTTGATTAAGCACACACCTACTAATTCTCCGACAGAAATAAATCACACACACAACTCTACACATACTTCCGGGTATGTTGACTTTGGAGTTAGTATTGGTTTTTTTTTATCTCATCGGTCAACGCCAATACGTGCGGTGTGCTTGCCCAGCACACCCCACCTATTGGGGGTCCATTTGTTGACCTCAATTTTGGTTGAGGTTTAGCTTATTTCCTCTTTAGTAGCCTAGGGTCTAGCCATAGGATTTTTCATGTTGACTATTCCTAGAAAACTAGACATGGAACCCTCACCATTAAAAATTCCAAAGTCTTCTCCACTCAACTTGAAGTTCCACATATTGCTCTTAACCTCTAGCACTTAGTAGGTGGGGTCACTATGGGGAAAACTCAAGAAGAGTCACCCTTAGGATTGCTGGACCTTAAAGTTGACCTTGGGTGTTGGTCTGGAGCTAATGCACTCACTACACTTAGCAACACCCACATTCACTCACAACCCTAAACTCAAATTTCTAGCCTAGATCCCATGATCTTTTGGGACACTCATGTAGATGGTCTCCTAAACCTACTAGCCCTAGGGCTTTGGTTTAGCTAAGACCACTATGTAGAGGACCCAAAATGGGGTTTCCATTGGTCCGTGGCTTTTTGGTGATGATTGGTACCTCAATTCTACCAAAATACCCATCTTGGCATTTTACCCCTAAAACACCCCCAAATTACCAAAATACCCCTTTCTAGCTCAAAATCACAAAAAATTCCAAAAATTCCCAATAAATCCCAGATATCCCCAATTGCATTTCTCTCAACTACTATATGACCCAATTTGGCTAATTTGACCATCTTTAACCAAAATCCCCAAAATGCCCTTTAAAGGCTCATATTTCCCCAAATCCAACTCAAATGTCCATCAATTTGATCTCAATTGACCCCAATTCCAATCCTAAACTCAAAATCACTCTTTATATGACCAAACTAAACCAAATCCAAGCCTAATTGGCCCATGATTTGAGCCCAATTATGAGTTAGGTTAAAGCCCCAATTTTGACCATATGACCTCATCTCACCAAATTAAACCCATAGCCTAGTCAAATGACCTCAATTAATGTTGAAAAATCATTATGGAATTCCTATACATCAAAACCAACCATCAATTGACCTTGTTGAAGTCTCAAATCCATTTGATTTTGACCTAAATCCAAAATTCCTAAATTTATCCCCAAATTGGCTAAGTCCCCAAAATTCACCCAATTGATTGCCTTAATCTCTAAATTGACATCCAATTTGTGTTGAAAACTCTTCATGAGGTCCCTATTAACCATTTACAATAATCAATTTGCACTTAGCCCAAGGCTAAGCCAAGCTAGACCCAAGCCTAGCCCAACATGACCAAATTGATTAAAGTTCAAAATTCCCTCAACGAAGCTAGACCCAAGCCTAGCCCAACATGACCAAATTGATTAAAGTTCAAAATTCCCTCAAATGATTCTTTAATTGAACTCAAAACCACACCCATCCTTCACCAAAGTTGTTCCTTTTGATCATACACACCGAATGAAACAATGAATTGGCCAATTGACATGGATAGCTTAACCCAAACCCAAGTTTTGGTCATTTGCACCCACTTGGACCCATACAATAAATTTGACCTAACCACCCTAAAGCCACCAAATTAACTCCACCACAGCCATTAGTTGGACTTAGTGAACCATTCTAAACACCATCAAACCACCTAAATCAAGCCATGGACCAAAGGTTCCCCAAATTAAGGGATATTTATCACCTAAATCAAGCCATGAACCAAAGGTTCCCCAAATTAAGGGATCTTATTTCCAAAAATGCACATGCTTAATCAAGCCATGGGCCAAAGGTCCCCCAAATTAAGGGATCTTATTTCCAAAAATGCACATGCTTAAGATATCTTAGACCAAAGGTCCCCCTAATTAAGGGATCTTATTTCCAAAAATGCACATGCTTAAGATATCTTCGTTCCCATAAATTAAGGGATCTTATTTCCAAAAATGCACATGCTTAAGATATCTTTGCCAAATCCTCCCCCACAGCCATTATTTGGACCTAGTGACCAGTCCAAACACCATGAAACCACCTAAATCAAGCCATGGACCAAAGGTAAATTAATGGATCTTATTTCCAAAAATGCACATGCTTAAGATATCTTTGCCAAATCAAAGCACATATAGGGATCTTATTTGCAAAAATGCACATGCTTAAGATATCTTTGCCAAATCCAAGCACATTTTATTAAAGATGGATTCTTCTAGGTTTCCTGAGCTCCTAGCCACCTCCCCCTTGCCGGTCGGCCAGCCTAGTGGCCGGAAAAGCCCAAAACNCAAAAATTAATTAAACAAGGATTAGAGAAATAAACATAATTAAATCAAACATCCTTGAAACACCACTAACTCATAAACTAAATGATGATTAGAGAAATAAACATAATTATATCAAACATCCTTGAAACACCACTAAGCCCAATTATGAGGATTAGAGAAATAAATATAACTAAATCAAACATCCTTGAAACACCACTAAGCCCAATTAGGTTTAAAAATTTTGCTAAGTGTTCAAATTACACTAACTTGCCTCTTTAAGGGTCTTCACCCACAGGAAGTGTTCATTTTACACTAACTTGCCCCTTTAAGGGTCTTCACCCACATAATTCTTAAATTGAATGACAAATTTCAAACATCCTTGAAACACCACTAAGCCCAATTAGGATTAAAAATTTGGCTAAGTGTTCAAAATACTCTATCTTGCCTCTTTAAAGGTCTTTACCCACATAATTTTCAAATTAAATGATAAGTGATAATTACCCTATTCTTAAAGATAATTGAGACATCAGTGCTCACAGAGTAATAAGGGTATTTACAGGATGAACCATTAAGCAACATAATAAGTTTAAATGGACTCGAGGCTTTTCACCAGTTGGTGAGAGGAAGGCATGGACCTGCTTCCCCCTCCTAACTTGTTGGATACCTCAGAGGCCTATTAAACTTAATATTCTTCGCTCAATGAAATCATAATTAATAAAACTTTTAAGTACTCACCAAGATATGACATAGATTTAAGAAAATTAACAAAATTTTACCTTTCTTGCTCTTCATAAACTGCCTTAACATGCATTTTAAGTTTCAGGTGGGTGGAACCACCAGAACTTACCTTTTCTGCTCTTCATAAATTTCCTTAACATGCATTTTAAGTTTCAGGTGGTGGAACGTACTTTCCTGCTCTTCATAAACTGCCTTAACATGCATTTTAAGTTTCAGGTGGTGGAACGAGAATTCGCCAGGTACGCTTTTACAGTTTATAGTACCGTCTTTCTTCTGCCTTTTCCTTACATGTTCCATGACCAACTTTTACAGTTTTCAGTGTTTTTTTTTCTTGTACTTTCATACTGTACTTTTACACCTGCAAATTTGCATGCTAAACAATGATGTCACCCTGCATGAAAACTAAAACCATCCTGATAGCCACATAACCATAATCAAAACTAAAACTAAAATCAATCAAGATAAAATTCACCACCACAACATCCAAAATATAAAACAACTCAAAATTTAATCACAAACATCACACAAAACCATAACTTCAACTAAATTAAGATGTCTCTATCGGATGATCGGGAATCCCACAGATGAGGTAACCTACGGTTGCTAAGGATGCTTCCCACAATTTAAATGAATTATGGAAGTCATTAAGTTGGGTTTACTAAGTTCATTTGGACTAAGTGAATCGAATAGAAAATAGTGATGTCGGAACAAGGGAACCGTAGGATCCTAATCGATGTCACTCTAATCAACATTAATAAGCCCTCATAAAATTTAAAGAACTTCAACCATAGGGCCACCTGATTTGATATTATAACTTGACCATAGATAACTCAAACTTGTCATGACAAGAAGCTTGGAGCTAGCATGGTGGGCAGCACGGCCATCTTCAATAGCAAAACCTATCTTCCCCAGCTAAACCAATCTTCCTTCCTTAGACTTAAACAACAAAGCCCTAGGACTTCGAGGTTGCTTGCTTATGCAACGTAAATCCTCACCTTATCTTTAGGCCTTCGTATAGCCCTGCTATACAATATAAGCCCTTTCTCGTCTTAGGATTCTGAGGTTCTCGTTTGTCACGATCTAAATCCTCACATATTCCAGGTTATTTGTGTGATCATTTCACAGGAATGTAAGCCCTAACTAATAAAATTCTCACGATGAAACACCTAAATACTTCTCCTCAAAACTGAAGCCAAACATTAGGATAGCTTGGGAAGTCACTGGGGTTCTTCTCTGGATCTATGACATCCCCTAGTTCTTCTTTCTTTGGATTCTACAATAAAATGTTCCAAATTTGAACCAATCCTGTTTCACACCTCTACGTCTGATTTTGTTAAAGAGTCCTACCCTTTGAAATTCTTTGAAGATAATATTTCCTGATTTTTATCGAGAGTCTTCTTAGGTGACTTTGGTCATTTAAAAGCGTTGAAGAGTCCTACCCTTTGAAATTCTTTGAAGATAATTTTTCTTGATTTTTATCGAGAGTCTTCTTAGGTGGCTTTGGTCATTTAAGAATATTTCATGATTTTTATCGAGAGTCTTCTTAGGTGACTTTGGTCATTTAAGATGTAATTAACTACTTTCTTGACTTTTATCGAGAGTCTTCTTAAGTGACTTTGGTCATTTAAGATGTAATTAACTATAGGCTAGATTTTTATCGAGAGTCTTCTTAGGTGACTTTGGTCATTTAAGATGTAATTAACTATAGGGGAATTTTTATCGAGAGTCTTCTTAGGTGACTTTGGTCATTTAAGATGTAATTAACTATAGGGGTTCCCTTATAAGAAGCATGTTTGAACCCAGCTTAAGATAAATCTTATTTAATTTATTATATTAAATAGGGGAACATGTCGGCAAATATAAAGGTTTTGCAGACCAAATGGATGTCATACTTTCCTTAGTTTGTTTGATCGAGCCTCATCCTCAAGTCTTCAGACCAAACAGACATCATACTTTCCTTAGTTTATTTGATCGAGCCTCATCCTCAAGTCTTGTGCTTTGGGATAGATATAGGATTTGAGGTACAGTGCTCTTTCATTTTAAACTATGAAAACTATGGGACCGGACGTCATACTTTCCTTAGTTTATTTGATCGAGCCTCATCCTCAAGTCTTGTGTTTATCCGATGTCATACTTTCCTTAGTTTATTTGATCGAGTCTCATCCTCAAGTCTTGTGTTTATCCTTTGGGATAGATATAGGTTTTGATGTACAGTGCTCTTTCATTTTAAACTATGAAAAATATGAGGTCAGTTTGAGTTCAAACTTCATCGTCCTTCCTAAGCGGGCAACGGGATTTTGATTCCGGTGGCTAACAGCTTCTTGCTGGCAACCCCACAAACCAACCTGAAATAACGCCGATAGATTCTGGTAATTCCGCTGGGGACAAGCTTTTTTCTCCATACAAATCAAGAAATATTATCTTCACATATCGGTAATATGTCAATGTCCCTCTTGCACCAGATTACCCTTCTTCCGTCGGCATACTTTACCCATTTCTATCTTAGGAAAGTACAGCTAACTCCTTGGACTTCAGGACTAGCTATTCAACCATCTTTGAATAGAGGGGTTCAGAAAGCCATTAAGGACTCTTTAAATTTTCATGTGGGGTCGGACCCCCAATAGGTGTATCAGTGGACTAATTCCACCTGGGCATTTTCTGCCACTAATTGGGTCCTACACTGGGTCCTATATTTTTTTTCACATCTCCCTTCCAAATTTGATTTGCTACTTTGCGAATTAAACCAGATTATGTTGTGTTGCACGCACTTTGAAATATTAATTAAATTTTACACCTTTTTGAACAAAGATGTCAAAATTACCCATAAACTAAGACCCGCCCGACCTACAGATCAACCACTATTTTCAGTGCTTGCACTAAAGATTTCAAGGTTTTTGGCCATATAGCTAACCCTAAAACTTTTTGTTTTAAAGCACGCCGCAATCGCCAACCCAACGCTAACCTTTTACTGTAATCTGCCAATGGCCCGCAGCGCCCGTAACGTCGCTCCCATCATCAAGTTCGGAGCTGGATTTGAAGACCTCAAGGTTATCCTCGGGAAAGCCACGTTCATGGTAATGAAGATTGCTGCTCTGGAAGTGCAAGAGCCGTCTGCATAATTCAGTTTGAACTGCCTTCAGAACTTCCCTGCCTGCAAAAAGGCTAAAGCTACTATCATCAAGCCTGCTATCCCTGCTACCGCTAAGCGAAAAGAAGTGATGGTTGTTGAAGGTTTGATTGAAGGATTAACTATTACGCCACCCATGTTTGAGTTCAGGTCAAGCTCAAGGACTGTACCACTGACCCGAACTCAAAGGAGGAACTGCAATAGAAGAGTTTGGAGGGCCATCAAAGCCTAGACTCCTGAAAACACACCCGTTGAGGGGGAGCCTCATCAAGTTGAAGAAGTGTTGCCAGAAATTTATCCACTCCGACGAGGGAGTAAATTCCATCCTCTGACAGATACTGATGGATATGAGAGTATCCGGAAGATTGCTGTCGCATTACCATCACTTCATGGACATGGTGAGGAGGGAAAGAAATTCATCCCCATCACTCGAGTTAGTGCAGTCTTCAGAAGGATTGCTACTAAAGAAGGATGTTCTGTTAGTGAATTACTTAAACGAGTGGGACATGCAATTTCCCTTCATACGAAAAATGAAAATTTGAAGGATGTTAAGTCCGCTAGAAAATCTCATAAGTCTACTATAAAGTCACTTACCCGTGTTCCCGTCTGGCTCCGTTTAGGAAACCGAGTTGATACTGCTATAGTCACCACCGACCATACCACCACTAGTACCGCAGGTCACCGATCGATTAAGTCAAGACTGGGTCCGAGAAGTTTACCAATCATTCCTGCAATCACGGAAAGAAAGACAAGACAATTACCTGACACTGTATCTAGTCTACACCACGGGGAGCATACCTTCCCTCGACATACCGATGTCTCTACTAAGACATTCTGTCCTAAGACATCATCATCAAAGAAGAAGAGGGTATGGGTACCCAAGGTCGCTGCACCGATACAGTTCAGTGAACCTGCAGGACAGGAAGTAAAACCAGTGCCTGAAATATCTGACATCTTCGCGACAATAGCTAGTGAGATGGAAAAACAAGTAGAGGATTTCCATCAAGGTCCTCCAAATCTTAAAGCAATCAAGGAATCGATAATTGAGGAAAAAGTTGAGAAACTCAGGATCGATATTTTTGAGTTAGCTCGAGAGCTTGGAGTTTCCGTCAATAGTGACAATGAAGATTTTGATTACAGTGATCACTTGGAGGAGGATTTCATGGTTGTCCATGTCATCGAAACCAGAGCTACCACATCTGCGCGTGAGGCTCAACCTCACACTGAAGAGAACACTATAGATGAGCTTCGTAGGGTGATCCTCCCAAGGGATGAGCAAGTTGTTCTACTGGAGAAAAGAATAGAAGAGATGACTGCAGCTATGACCGCCATGGCCATCATTCAGGAGCAATCACAAGCACCAAGGTTGGCTTCTCCAGAGATTAATCAACTAGAAATTATACACATCGCAGATGAAAGAAGGGAGGCTACTTTGAAAGACAAAGATGAACAACCAAAGAAGGATTCTCCATCAAGTGTCATGCCAGAAAAAGAGTTCAAGCAAATGGTTGAACAAGTGTTGGATGCCTTAGCCCAATCCATGGGCGGTGCATCAATTCTAAAGGGTAGACCTTACCCGGAGGAGTTCAATGTCATCCCTTTCCCTAAGGGTTTTGTGGCCCCAAACATTAAGATATTAGATGGGACTAGAAATCCCAGACAGCACATAGCACATTTCCGAGCCAGTTGTGGCAACATGAGGAATAACGAAGCTCTACTCTGCCAATAGTTCTTCAGCAGCTTGTTAGGGATTACTTTTGACTGGTACACTGACTTGCCCAACGGGTCAGTTAAAACATTTTCGGAGTTGGAACATTTATTTATGAAAAGATTTACTAGGGTGCAGCATCATGTGTCTATTGGAGAGCTCATGATAGAGAAGCAGAAGCCTAGTAAAACCTTGGCAGACTATATTTTGAGGTGGAGAAACCTTAGCATGAAATGTGAAGCTCAGCTACAGGAACATCAAGCGATTGAGATTCTACTCAAAAGCATTCATGGGCCAGTTGCTTTCATGCTTAAGGGAATCACCATCGCATCTTTGAGAAGCTACTCAGTAAAGCAAACAGTCTTCAAGAAGAAATGAAGCACATGGAGCCACATGAAAATGCTAAAGTGATCAGATTGTTGGAAAAGAAATCAGGGGTAGTCGCAACTGTCGACAAAGGAAAGCAGCCGATAAAGATATATGTAAAAGAGCATCGTCAGTCTTCGACACAGTACTCTCAAAAACAGAGCAGTCAATCCAACCAACGGTCGTCTCAGGAGGGATCACCTTGAAAAGCGGGTAAAAGAGTATCCCAGTTAGAGTGATAGAAAGTTGTTTATTTCTTCAAAGATGAAGCTGTACCTAAAATATTCAAAAACTTGATGAAAATACCAGAATTCAAACTACCTGATCCAAAGAAATTCGAAGACATGGATAAGAAGAATGAACCATAATATTGCCCATACCACCGGTTGCTTGGGCACACTATAGACAAGTGTTTTGTCTTTAAAGACTGGCTTGAGAAGAACCTCAAAAAGAGAATATAACAATCTCGAAGGAGCATTTGAGAGAACCTGAAAAAGGTTCCATAAACATGGTTTCAGCTGAGTCAATCTGAAGGAGTATTTGAGAGAACCTGAAAAAGGTTCCATAAACATGATTTTAGCGGAGTCAATCTCCCCAATTGATCCATATGTCGGAACAGATGGATGGAGTACATCTTGGGATAAACTCAAGAGCTTCCTTAATCGAATACAGGATTCATCAAAACAAGCTTTGATGAAGACCGAAGAAGGATGGAATGAGGTATGAAGCAGATCATCCAAGAAGATACTGAACAAGCTACAGTCTGCATCAAAACAAGCCTCCATTCAGAGTATGCAGCATACTGAGCCCGAGATGAAGATTTCGTCAGAAAATCTATCATCGTCAAGGACAAAGAACAGGAAAAAGAAAAGCGTCACTGCCAAGATTGATAGCACGATGGGTAGGATAGAGGCTGCCTCTACTAGACTGGTTGTCTCGGATTTGGGGAAGAAAATCCTCGAACCCTTGACTTCGTATGATTATCTTTTTGTCCCTTAGGGTCTTATGAATATAATGGTTGTGATTCCAACTACGTTTTGACTATTTTTAGTAATAACGTGACTGATTATAACCAAGCTAGCTATAATCTCAATTGCCAAAATGATCCTCAAATTGTACTTGAGTCCGATGAACTCATTGTCAAGGCCAAAGAAGAACTCAATGATAACGCTTACGACAGCACTGATAACGAAGAGCCAACTCTCGAGCTTCATGGTGCACCGTTTGGAATCAGCTTAGACCTCTCCGACGAAGAGGAAAAGACACCAGAAGATTCAACAATGATATCTCAAGAAGAAGAAGTCACAGAAGTTAACGTAAGGAGTGGATAAGTGTTACCACCATGAACAGCTCCAATAGATAAAGGAAAATAGATAATGACTCAAGAAGAGATACCCCCACATACGCCAGTGGAAGAACCAGATAATCAAGATAAAATTGGAGGATCGTACAAAGTAGACTACAACGTGCTAGCTCATATTAGGAAGTTTCCTGCTCGACTAAGCATCTACGACGCTCTGATCCTGTCAAAGGAGATGAGAGAATCTCTGATTGCAGCTTTGCTTGATCTAGAAATTTGCTTAGCTCAGTTGGCTAGCACATCCTCAGATGAAGTTTGCTCATTGAGAGAACAGTCAGGGGTAACCTTTACAGATGATATGAAGTTTGCTCATTGAGAGAACAGTCAGGGGTAACCTTTACAGACAAAGACTTGCTGCTCGGTACCGCCGACCACAATCGTCCGCTCTACATCTTCGTCAGCATTGGTAGATTTGTGTTATCCAGAGTTTAGTGGATCCTAGAGCATCTCTTAACTTGATAAGTCTACGGACATTAGCATATTTGGACTTTGATGTTCAAGAACTCATCCCCGATAAGATGATGTTAAGAGTATTCAACCAAAAGGGAGAAAGAGCCCTTGGATCAATTACATTACCTACGAAAGTCGGAGAACTCATAACAGCCATTAAATTTCATATCATCGATGCTGAGACCTCTTTTTTACGCTCTAATGGGTCGACCATGGATTCATGAGCACAATATGGTTCCATCATCCCTACACCAGTGCATTAAATCTTTAACGCTCTATTAGGTCGACCATGGATTCATGAGCATAATATGGTTCCATCATCCCTACACCAGTGCATTAAATAACCACAAAGATGGTCAAGAAAATTACATCAAGGGAGACCTACAACCATTTTCAGTGCATGAAGTTGGTATCCATGAAGATGTAGCCTACTATGTGCCTCGAATCTACAACCATTTTCAGTACATGAAGTTGGTATCCATGAAGATGCTGCCTACTACAGGCCTCCAAAGAAGACTGTCTTCTCACATGAGAATTTGATAAACAAAGATGAAGATTTAAAAGGATCACAAAAAGGAGGCCAGACAACTCTGCTTCAACAACCTTCTACCACTCCATTACAACGAGTTGGTGGAGGTTCTTCTAGTTCACGCACTCGAGGTCGAGGCCGGGGACGTGGACGAGAAAAGATCAATTTAATTATTGAACGGACTAGGCCGACTATCAATTTTGGTGATGAAGACAGTTCTGAAGATGAAATAATGATGACGAAGCAGAAGAAACCTCAGTATGAGAGATCCCTAGAAAATACAGAGAGAAATGAATATGAAACAATGTATGATCAGATAAACCTCTATGTGAATACTATGACCCCTACTTTGATTCTTCTGCAAAAGGTCGAGAGTTTAGAGGTCAAGGAAGTCTGTAGTGTTGGTTAAAAGCCGATCAAATTTTACCGTACTTCTACCTCTACTGAGCTTGAAAAATATGTAAATTTGGATGTTGATTCTAATGAATTAATGGAATTACCTTTTGGTTACTTCTCGCCTTGTGTTCAAAAGTTAATTTAACAAGGACAATTACCAAAACAAATGTCAAAAGATAAATTTCAACTTTTTGAAAAATTATGGAATGCTAAAAGTCGAACTCCAAATTCAAAACAAGGTCTCTGATTTGGTACAGTTGGACCAGTTGATGATTCAGAATTTTGCATGATTGTTACTAGTGAGTTAGAAGAGGATTGTCTTGATATAGAGGATGACTCTGCTGATCAACCAATAGAAGATGCTCCACCAGAATTTGAGGAAGAAATTAAATCCACTGTGGATGAATTGAAAGAGATTAACCGTGGGACTGAAGAACAACCCCGACCTACATTTATAAGTTCTCTTCTAGATGATGAAGAATCTGCAGAACTGGTCAAACTATTAGCAGAATTCAAAGATTGCTTCTCATGAAGCAACGATGAAATGTCGGGGCTGTCAGCAGAGATTGCAGTCCATAAACTTGGCGTGGACAAGAATGTAACCCAAGTAAAACAAGCTCCAAGGAGAATGCGCCTTAAAATAGAACAAGTCATCGCCGAGGTGAAGAAGTTGATAGACGCCAACTTTGTTAAAGAGGAGCAGTACTCCACGTGGTTAGCCAATATTGTACCGGTTAAAAAGAAAAATGGACAAACCCACGTTTGTGTCGACTTCAGAGATTTGAATAAGGCATGTCCAAAAGACAAGTTTCCATTACCTATACCAGAGATGATGGTGGACATTGCTTCAACACATGAGATTTTCTCCCTCATGGATGGATCATCGGGATATAATCAAATTAAGATGGCTCCCGAGGATACAGCGCTTACAGCTTTCAAAACAGCGATTGGAATTTTCTGCTACATAGTGATGCCATTCGGCCTAAAGAACACCGGAGCAACATATTAGCGTGCAATGACAAAGATTTTCTACGACCTCATTCACAATCAAGTAGAATGCTGCGTGGATGATTTGGTCATCAAAGTAAACGAAAAATAGACCATTTGTATGATTTGAGGATCGTGATTAAATGGTTACGACGATATGACCTTAAAATTAATCCCTTCAAGTGCGCCTTTGGCGTCACCTCCGGGAAATTTCTAGGATTCGTTGTCCGTCATTGGGGAATTGAGATCGACCCGGAAAAGATTAAAGCTATCTTGTAAATGCCTCCCGCTAACGCCTTGAAACAGCTACGTTCCTTCCAAGGGAAGTTGGCATATTGGAGACACTTTATTTCTAATCTCTCAAGTCGGTGTCAGCCTTTCTTGGCATTGATTAAAAAGGACACCAAATTTATTTGGGAAGAGAAATGTCAGCGGGCCTTTGAGGATGTTAAACAATATTTAATGACTCCTCCTCTTTTGGCAGCCCTTATCCTGGGGAAACTGCTGATACTTTATACCATAGCTTTAGATGACTCTCTTGGAGCCCTCTTAGCCCAAGTCAATGAAAAGGGAAAAGAAAATGCGCTCTACTACTTGAGTCATCGTCTAATACCAACAGAGATAAGGTATCCACCTATTGAGAAGCATTGTCTGACATTAATTTTCGCCGCTCAAAAGCTTAGACATTACATGCTTTCTCATAAGATCACCCTAATTTTAAAAGTTAATCCTTTGCAATATTTGATGACCCGACCAACACTCTCCGGACATTTAGCGATATGGTCAATGATCTTATTGCAATTTGATATAACTTTTGCGCCCCTGAGTGCTATCAAGAGACAGATTTTGGCAGACTTTCTCGCTGCACACCGACTGCCAGCTTGGTCCTCTCTCAACGACGAGTTACCAGAAGAGCAAATACTACAAATAAAATTTTCTAGTGCACAGCGCTGGGAAATGTACTTCGATGGTTCTTCATCAGCCAGGAAAGAGAAAGGATCAGACACAGTTACACTAGGCAAGGCAGGGATCTGTTTGATCTTTATTACGCCAGATAAGGGTATGTTGATGTTGTCATACCACCTGATAGAGCCGTGCACTAATAATGAAGCAGAATATGAAGCTTTAATCACCGGATTGGAACTGGCAATCTCAATGGATATAACAAACATTGTCATTTATGGTGAATCTCAACTTGTCATCCAGCAAGTTGCCGGACAATACAGAATTCTGAAACCAAGACTAGCAGAGGAGCAATTCCTTTACGTGACTTTCCACCGGATTTCTCAAGGAGATAATGCCCATGCCGACGCTCTAGCAAAATACGCTAAGGAAATGGCGTGTCCCCCAGAGGATTCCATCGAAGTCAGAGTGCAAGGAAGACGAGTCTTGTCTAGAAACAACTTCAAAACTCTACACAAACTTGGAAAATAAGAAACAATAAATACAGTTGTAGACATCAATAAAGATTGGCGCAAGTAATTAATAGAATATTTGCATACTGGAAAGCTGCCAGAGTACAAGTTTGAGTAGAACCACATCACAAGAAGGGACATGTCATATGCCCTAGTGGAAAATTTTCTCTATAGAAGATCGTTCGACCAAATGTGGCTACGGTGTTTGAGCAGAGCTGAGGCACAGAATTTTGTCAAAGAAGCACATGCCGTATTGTGTGGCGCTCACCAATTGTGACCAAAAAAGAAAATGATGATAAAGACTAGGATATTATTGGCCAGCAATGATGTCCGATTGCATGGATACAGCCATAAGATGTCACCAATGCCAAGTGCATGGGGTGATCTTACACCAGCCTCCGAATGTGCTACACCCAACTGTTGCCTTGTGGTCATTTGAGTGTTGGGGCACGAACATAATAGGTCCGATTAACCCTTCATTTTCTAAAGGACACAAGTTTTTACTTGCCACTACAGATTACTTCTCCAAATGGGTAGAGGAAGTACCGTTACGTGAGGTTACGGAACAACACGTCCTTCAATTTTTCAAAAGCCAAATTGTCTACCATTTCGGAGTACCGCGAAGAACAATCTCTGACAATGGGACAGCTTTTAAAATTACAAAGATCAACAATTTCATTAGAAGACATGGGATAGATTGGAGATACTCTATAATTTACTATCCTAGAGCAAATGGTCTGGCTGAAGCTTTCCATAAGACACTGGTGCAGATTTTGAAGAAAGCACTAGATGAATATAAAAGGGATTGGCGTAACAAACTATTAAAAGCCTTGTGGGCCTACCGGATGACTTTCAGGACTCCCACTCAGTGTACATGTACGGGACCGAGGTCGTGCTACTGTTAGAAATCCAGATGCCATCTCTCAGAGTCGTCGTTTCCAACAAACTCACAATAGAAGAAAGCACAAAACTCAGACTTGAAGAACTAGACAGTCTCGAGGGAAAACGATTGGAAGCACAATAACATTTGGAGCTCTACCAGGCAAAGATGATACAAGCCCATGACAAATTGGTCCGCTCGAGGACATTCAAAATTGGTGACCTCGTACTTGTGCTCAAAATACCTATTTCTTGCTTGTTGCAAAACAGGTGGAAAATTCGAGCCAACTTGTGAGGGACCATTTGTCGTTGAGAAGGTCTATACAAGAGGAGCATACCAGTTAGTGGACTTCCGGGGTTAAAGACTCATGTTACCGATAAATGGGCGATACCTGAAAACCTATTACGTAGCCTGATGTCGCCTGCCTCCACTTGCCTCTGCTTGCTTTGAAAATTTGAAACTATGATTATTTTAGGGTTATCTATGTGGCCATATGTCTATGACCGAGTCCAAATTTTGTGATTAACCTCAATATAATGAAAATTCTGGGAAAGATTTTTGAACTTTACACTCCTCTTTTCTACTTTTGAATTAAAATGAAACTCACACATAAAATGAATAATCCTCTTCACCAAAACAAATCTTCAACAATAAACAAAACTCAAATGAAAGATAATCATAAACTAGTGAATAACAAAACAAATTTCTTTTTAAAATCAACCTATTAAATATAAAACTTTAAAAAACAAATTTTGAAAACTTAAATTGTGATAAAAACAACAAGAAAATAAAACAAACCTGTTGAGTAGATTCTTCAATTTTCGGAATTTCCTACTTTTTGTACAACAATCATTATCTACATTAACTCTCTGCACATCCTCGCAGAATTTCACATTCTGCACAAAACCCCACAAAACTTTACAAATCTCCTTCAACAAGATTAACCTTTTTCACATGATACATTTCTATAAATTCAACTCTATTAACTTTCTTTTGAGAATTGACCTAATATTCAATTCTCATTTCTGAATCAGTCCTACATTCTGATTCATTACATTCGAGGTCGGTCCTTACATTCCGACACTTTCTTTTAAGAATTGACCTATATTTAAATTCTCATTTCCAAATCAGTCCTAAATTTCTGATTCTTTACATTTGAGGTCGGTCCTTACATTCCGACACCTTCTTTTGAGAATTGACCTACATTTCAATTCT
>JXCR01147607.1:21938-67597 GCA_002079205.1 Phalaenopsis hybrid cultivar
TTTCTGATTCATTACATTCGAGGTCGGTCCTTACATGAATTGACCTATATTTCAATTCTCATTTCTGAATCATTACATTTGAGGTCAGTCCTTACATTCTGACACTTACTTTTGAGAATTGACCTACATTTCAATTCTCATTTCTGAATCAGTCCTACATGTCTGATTCATTACATTTGAGGTTGGTCCTTACATTCAGACACCCTTTTTTGAGAATTGACCTATATTTTAATTCTCATTTCTAAATCAGTCCTATATTTCTGAATCATTACATTTGAGGTCGTTCCTTACATTCTGACATCCTCTTTTGAGAATTGACCTATATTTCAATTCTCATTTCTGAATCAATCCTACATTTTTGATTCATTACCTTCGAGGTTGGTCCTAACATTCCAACACTTTCTTTTGAGAATTGACCTATATTTCAATTCTCATTTCTTAATCAGTCCTACATTACTGATTCATTACATTCGAGGTCGGTCCTTACATTCTGACACTCTCTTTTGAGAATTGATCTACATTTCAATTCTCGGTTCCGAATCAGTCCTACTTTTCTGATTCATTATATTCGAGGTCGGTCCTTACATTCCGATACTTTCTTTTGATAATTGACCTACATTTCAATTCTCATTTTCGAATCAGTCCTACATTTCTGATTCATTACAGTTAAGGTCGGTCCTTACATTCCGACACTTTTTTTTGAGAATTGACCTACATTTCAATTCTCATTTCTGAATCAATCCTACATTTCTGATTCATTTACACTTTGAGGTCAGTCCTTACATTCCACACCCTCTTTTGAGAATTGACCTATATTTCAATTCTCATTTCTGAATTAGTCCTACATTTCTGATTCATTACATTCGAGGTCGGTCCTTACACTCCGACTCCTCTCTTTCTCTCTCTCTCTCTCTCTCTCTCTATCTCTTTGAATTGATATCTGAATTTCAATTCTCACCTCGGGGTCAGCACTTACATTCTGACTCCCATCCTTTGGAAATATTTGAAATTTCATAACTCAAAGTCTACTCTCCAATCCCCAGCGAGAGTCCCTACTTCTCGACTTAATTATGCACACACCTGCTAATTCCCCGGCAGAAACAAATCACACACAACTCTACACATACTTCTGGGTCTGTTGACTTAGGAGTTTGTATTAGATTTCTCTAATCTCCTTGATCAACGCCAATACGTACGGTGTGCTTGCCCAGTACACCCCACCTATTGGGGGACCATTTGTTGACCTCAATTTTGGTTGAGGTTTAGTTTTTTTTCCTCTTTAGTAGCCTAGGGTCTAGCCATAAAACTTTTCCTGTTGATTATTCCTAGAAAACTAGACATGGAACCCTCACCATTAGAAATTCCAAACACTTCTCCACTCAACTTCAAGTTCCACATATTGCTCTCAACCTCTAGCACTTAGTAGGTGGGGTCACTATGGGGGAAACTCAATATGAGTCACCCTTAGGATTGCTGGACCTTAAGGTTGACCTTGGGTGTTGTTCTGGAGCTAAGGGTACTCACTACACTTATCTACACCCACATTCACTCACAACCCTAAACTCAAATTTCTAGCCTAGAACTCTCATCTACACCCACATTCACTCACAACCCTGAACTCAAACTTCTAGTCTAGATCCCTTGACCATTCTCTACACTCACAATCACTCACAACCCTGAACTCAAATTTCTAGCCTAGATCCCTTGATCTTTACTCACTACACTTATCTTCACTCACAATCACTCACAACCCTGAACTCAAATTTCTAGCCTAGATCCCTTGATCTTTTGGGTACTCATATCGATGGTCCCTTAAACCTAATAGCCCTAGGGCTATGGTTTAGCTAAGACCACTATGTAGAGGACCCAAAATGGGGTTTCAGTTGGTCCATGGCTTTTTGGTGATGATTGGTACCTCAATTCTACATAAATACACATCTTGGTCGTTTACGCCTAAAACACCCCCAAATTACCAAAATACCCCTCCATAGCTCAAAATCCCAAAAAAATCCAAAAATTCCCATAAAATCCCATAAAATTCCAATAAATCTCCATATGACCTAATCTAACCAAATTGAACCCATAGCATAGTCAATTGGCCTCAATTAATGTTAAAAAATCTTTATGACATTCATATACATAAAATTCAACCATCAATTGACCTTGGTGAAGTCTCAAATCCATTTGACTTTGACCAAAATCCAAAATTCCCAAATTTAGCCCCAAATTTGCTAAGTCCCCAAATTTCACCCAATTGATTTCCTTAACCTCCAAATTGGCATCCAATTCATGCAGAAACTCTTCACGAGGTCCCTATTGACCATTTACAATAATCAATTTGGACTTATCCCAAGGCTTTTCATGAGGTCTCTATTTTGGATTAAAGTTTTATGGCTAAGGCTAACCAAAGCTAGACCTAAGCCTAGCCCAACATGACCAAATTGATTAAAGTTCAAAATTCTCTCAAATGGACCCTTCAATTGAACTCAAAACCACACCCATCCTTCACCAAAGTTGTTCTTTATGATCATATACACCAAATTCAACAATTAATTGGGCCAATTGACATGGATAGCTTAACCCAAACCCATGTTTTGGTCATTTTCACCCACCTCGACCCATGCACTAAATGTGACCTAACCACACTAAAGCCACCAAATTAACTCTACCACAACCATTAGTTAGACTTAGTGACCAGTCCAAACACCATGAAATCACCTAAATCATGCCATGGACCAAAGTTCCCCCAAATTAAGGGATCTTATTTCCAAAAATGCACATGCTTAAGATATCTTTGCCAAATCAAAGCACATTTGCATTAAATTGTTGTGATGGATTCCTCTCAGTTCCCTGAGCTCCTAGCCACCTCCCCCGACCGGGCCGACCAGCCTAGTGGTCGGAAAAACCCAAAACCGAGAGCCACTCCCATGGCACCTCATCCAAATCAAACCTAGAGGTCAGCTCATCCAATTCAATTTGAAGTGCTCCTCTGCCCTCCACCTAAGCACCACAATGCACCCAAACTTAAGCCCTGAGAGGCACCCCATGGCCATTTTTATAAAAACTAACCTCCCACGGCTATGTGAGGTGTGATGAAATTTTCTTAGAGAGGCCTCTCCAAACGTCACACAGAGCTTCCCTAAGATCTCCTCAGTGCATTACAACCATTTTTCCTAACCCATTCTCATTATCGTAGCTCAATTTTGAGCTTGAAACCTTGCTGGAAACTAGGACAGAACCCGATACACCTCCACAATTCATCAAACACAAATTAACTTAACCCACACCTTCATAACAGTGAAAGAAGCTAAAGCCCCATCAAATCCCCCTTCCACAGAGCCTCTACCATAGCTCTAGACCAACACCTGAAACCCTATCAAATCCCCCTTCAACAGAGCCTCTACCATAGCTCTAGACCAACACCTGAAATCGAGCTTGGTCGAATTCATACCTAGACTTACACCAAGACCAGGGACTCAATCCCTAGCCTCCTTAGACCCCAAAGAAAGTGTCGAGCACCTCTGCTTCACACCAAGGTTAGGGACTCAATCCCTAGCCTCCTTGGACCCCAACGAACGTGCCGAGCACCTTTGATTGAAGCCTCCCTTCTCAGATCAACACCTGAAATCGAGCTTGGTTGAATTCATACCTAGGCTTTACACCAAGACCAGGGACTCAACTAGCCTCCTTGGACCCCAACGAATGTGTCGAGCACCTCTTATTGAAGCCTCCCTTCTGAAAGCAACGGTATAAAACTTCTCCTCCTCCCAAGCTGATTTTGATTCTCCATTTACTTAGCACGATTTCACGGTATATTAATCGTATGGATGTGTTCGTCTCATATAGATGAGTCCATGAGATCAAACCCAAAGTGATTTGGTTGAGTCTAGGCTGAGATCTTAAGGTTTTAGTGTGGACGGCACGAGATCATTCTATCAGGGACGATGACGGGGAGCCGTTTGATTAAGTGTGTATCAAATGGATGGGGAGGATGATGCGGGGAGTCGTTTGATCAAGCGTGTATCAAAAGGACAGGGGAGATCGAGTCGGGCAGCGCTTTGGGACATAAACAGCGGGCTGAGTCAGCAAGCTACGTGGACGGCGGCGTCCAACCAGAGCGCGCCATGCATGCCTTCCGAGCCGCCTAGGATCTAGTCAGCACGCGCGGTTTAAATAGATAACTAGGGCTTTTCTTATTGATTTAAATACCCTTAACTTAGAAAATTCATAACTTTGTGTTGAAAAATCACAAAAACAAAATAAAATTACCCTCTTGCTCAGTGAACAGAGGACAATGTGGAATAAATTTCAAGTCCATTTTATGCACAATTTATTTTTAATTAATTAAACACTGTTTGGGATCATTTGCTTCTCCATGCATATTGGTACATCATCTTGGCTTGGAATTTTGGCATGTTGTAGCCTCTATCAGAAGAAACATCCTCTGATTTTTCCAAAGTCACAGGAGGTTCCTATATAGAGATCCATATTTTTCAAGATCTTTGACATTTTTTAGTTAAAATAATGATGTAAATTAGCATATTAATTATAAAATTCTAAGAAAATTTTGGAAGGTCCACCATGACTAGAGAAATCTTTGAAAATAATTTCATGGGTCAAGTCATTTAAAATACCCTTAAATTTCCCAAATACAAAATCATTAAAATAATTAATTTTAGAAAATATAAACATTTAAATGACTTGATTTTTTATCTCCGCTGTGATTTATGACCCAGAGAATACATCATAATAATTTTAAAATATTTTGAGTTCATTTGACAACTTAAGTTAAGTTTTAAAGATAAATACCACTTTTGACAATTAGATGATTTTTAAAAATAAAAATAAAACTCAAAAGATTATGAAACTTTGTTTTTTGAGTTCTCTGTGATCAGGGTATTTTGTAAAAATAAAATGATAGTTAAAAGAAAAACTTAATTTTTAGTCTATTTTAAATATTTAAATAATTAAAAATTCATAAAAATCACAAAAATAATAAAACTCTTAGAAATATTCTAAATTGCTTCCTAATCAGTTAGGAACAATTAGAATATTTTTCCTGATTTTCTAAATAAAGATATTTAGATTCAAAGCTTAAAAGTAATCTTTAAAGGCTAAAAATGAGTTTTTCGCTAAAATAATTCCAGTAAATCAAAGAAAAATCAAAAAATATAAAATTTGCCCCTCTCGGTTCTTTGACCTTACAAATATTTTTCAAAAATAGAAAACTTAATTTTCCCCATTTAAAATATTTTATTTTTATTAAATTTCCCACAAATTGAAATAATTCTAATAAATCACAAAGAATTTAAAAATTATGAAATTTGATTTAAAGGCTTACCTAGTCTACGTCTACCTCCAGTAAAAATTTCAAGGGCTTAGAATTTACTTTGGTCAAGTTAGGAATTTTCTTTGAAAAATCCTATTTTTGCGTGAAAATAATTACATAAATTAAATTAAAATTTAAAAAATCACATTTTCTCCTCTTATGTCTCAATTGACCCATGATCAGGTAGGATAAAAATTTCAAAGTCATTTTAATCGAATTCGATAAATTATGAAGTGGTAGAGCCTTGGGGCAAATGTATAATTTTGGAAATCTTGCCTTAATTAACATTTAGGCCTAATTCAAAAAAGGGAATGGGTAACCTGTGATCTTAATCAATTTATTTGATGCTTGAAACACAAGGGGTTTAATTGGTAGAAACCAATCTCGCTTTCTTACTTAAGATTAATAAATTTCTAAATTATTGAAATTTTGAAGTTCATTAAAATTGAAAGATCCTGGACTTAGGGGTATGACTTTTGAAGTCAGTAATTAATCAATTTAATACCCCTATCTTGATTTTCAANATAAAAAAATATAAAATTTGCTCCTCTGGGTTCTTTGACCTTTCAAATATTTTTCAAAAATAGAAAACTTAATTTTCCCCATTTAAAATATTTTATTTTTATTAAATTGCTCACAAATTAAAATAATTCTAATAAATCACAAAGAATTTAAAAAATTATGAAATTTGATTTGAAGGCTTATCTAGTCTACGTCTACCTCCAGTAAAAATTTCAAAGGCTTAGAATTTACTTTGGTCAAGTTAGGAATTTTCTTTGAAAAATCCTATTTTTGCATGAAAATAATTACATAAGTTAAATTAAATTTTGAAAAATCACATTTTCTCCTCTTATGTCTCAATTGACCCATGAATGAGTAGATAAAAATTTTTGAGAAATCACATTTTCTCCTCTGATGTCTTAATTGACCCATGAATGAGGTAGGATAAAAATTTCAAAGTTTAATCGAATTTGACAAATTATGAAGTGTTAGAGCCTTAGGGGCAAATGTGTAATTTTGGAAATCTTGCCTTAATTAATTATGAAGTGTTAGAGCCTTAGGGGCAAATGTGTAATTTTGGAAACCTTGCCTTAATTAAACATGTTAGGCCAAATTCAAGAAGGGGAATGGGTAATCTCTGATCTTAATCAATTTATTTGATGCTTGAAACACAAGTGGTTTAATTGGTAGAAACCAAACTTACTATCTTATTTAAGATTAATAAATTTCTATATTATTGAAATTTTGAAGTTTATTAAAATTAAAAGATCCTGGACTTAGGGGTATGACTTTGAAGTCAAAAATTAATCAATTTAATACCCCTATCTTTATTTTCAAATAAAATCCAAATCATGAATCATGACCACTTAAAGCTTAACCCCCTATTTTGATTTTCAAATAAAATCCAAATTATGAATCAAGACCACCTAAAGTTTAACCCTTTTCAAAAATTAAGCTCACTCACCTAGTTCTTAAGGGCTTAGTGGTGACTTAGGCTAAATCAAAAATTGATTAAACAATGATTAGAGAAATAAACATAATTAATTCAAACATCCTTGAAACACCACTAAGCCCAATTAGGTTTAAAAATTTGGCTAAGTGTTCAAATTACACTAACTTGCCTCTTTAAGGGTCTTCACCCACATAATTTTCAAATTAAATGATAAGTGATAATTACCCTATTCTTAGGGATAATTGAGACATCAGTGCTTACTGAGTAATAAGAGTATTTACAGGATGAACCATTAAGCAACATAATAAGTTTAAATTGACTCGAGGCTTTTCACCAGTTGGTCAGAGGGAGGCATGGGCCTGCCTCCCCCTCCTAACTTATTGGATACCTCAGAGGTCTATTAAACTTAATATTCTTCGCTCAATGAAATCATCCTTAATTAAACTCTTAAGGACTCACAAAATATGACGTAGGGTTAGGAAAATTACCAAAATTTTACCTTTTCTGCTCTTCATAAACTGCCTTAACATGCATTTTAAGTTTGAGGTGGTGGAACGAGAAGACTCACCAGGTACACTTTTATAGTTTTCAGCTTTGTCTTTCTTGTACTTTCAAACTGTACTTTTATACCTGCAAATTTGCATGCTAAACAATGCTGTCACTCTGCATAAAAACTAAAACCATCAGGATAGCCACATAACTATAATCAAAACCAAAACTAAAATCAACCAAGATAAAATTCTCCACCACAACATTCAAAATATAAAACAACTCAAAATTTAATCACAAACATCACACAAAACCATCGCCACAACATTCAAAATATAAAACAACTCAAAATTTAATCACAAACATCACACAAAACCCGCTACAACATTCAAAATTCTACAACATTCAAAATATAAAACAACTCAAAATTTAATCACAAACATCACACAAAACTACAACGCTACAACATTCAAAATATAAAACAACTCAAAATTTAATCACAAACATCATACAAAACCACAACTGAACATGCAAAATATAAAACAACTCAAAATTTAATCACAAACATCACATAAAACTACAACTTCCGACATTCAAAATATAAAACAACTCAAAATTTAATCACAAACATCACACAAAACTACAACTTCATTAAATTAAGATGTCTCTATCGGATGATCAGGAATCCCTCGGAGGAGGTAACCTACGGTTGCTAACGAAAAAATATAAAACAACTCAAAATTTAATCACAAACATCACACAAAACTACAACTTCAACTATTCGAAATATAAAACAACTTAAAATTTAATCACAAACATCACACAAAACCACAACTTCAACTAAATTTAAATATAAAACAGCTCAAAATTTAATCACAAACATCACACAAAACTACAATTGCAACTAAATTAAGACGTCTCTATCTGATGATCGAGAATCCCTCAGAGGAGGTAACCTACGGTTGCTAACGAGGCTTCCCACAGTCTTGATGATCGGGAATCCCTCGGAGGAGGTAACCTACGGTTGCTAACGAGGCTTCCAATGGTTTAAATGAAATCAAAATTTAATCACAAACATCACATAAAACTACAACTTCAACTAAATTAAGATGTCTCTATCGATGAGAATCCCTTAGAGGAGGTAACCTACAGTTGCTAACAAGGCTTCCCACGGTTTAAATTAAATTATGGAACTCATGAGGTAACCTACGGTTGCTAACAAGGCTTCCCAGGGTTTAAATGAAATTATGGAACTCATTAAGTTTGGTTTAGTAAGTTCATTTGGACTAAGTGATCCAATAGAAAATAGTGATGCCGGAACTAGGGAACCGTAGGATCCTAACCGGTGTCGCTCTAATCAACTTTAATATGCCCTCATAAAATTTAAAGAACTTCAACCATAGGGCTACCTGATTTGATTTTATAACTTAACACAATAGATAAGGCAAACTCGTCCCAACAAGGAGCTTGGAGCTAGCATGGTAGGCAGCACGGCCATCTTCAACAGCAAAACCTGTCTTCCCCAGCTAAACCAATCTTCCTTCCTAAATTAAACAAAAAAGCCCTTGGACTTTGAGGTTGCTTGCTTATGCAAAATAAATCCTCACCTTATCTTTAGCCCTTTGTATAGCCCTGCTATACAATATAATCCCTACCTCGTCTTAAGATTCTGAGGTTGTTGTTTGTCACGATCTAAATCCTCACATCTTTCAGGCTATTTGTGTGAACATTTCACACAAATGTAATCCCTAACTAATAAAATTGGCAGGATGAAACACCTAAATACTTTTCCTCAAAACTGAAGCCAAACATTAGGATAGCTTGGGAAGTCACCGTGGTTCTCCTCTGGATCCATGACATCCCCTAGTTTTTCTTTCTTTGGATTCTACAATAAAATGTTCTAAATTTAAACCAATCCCCTTTCACACCTCTTCGTCTGATTTCGTTGAAGAGTCCTACCCTTTGAAATTCCTTGAAGATAATATTTCCTAATTTTTATTGAGAGTCTTCTTAAGTGACTTTGGTCATTTAGGATGTAATTAACTATAGGGGCACCCTTATATGAAGCATGTCCGAACCCAGCTTAATATAAACCCTATTTAATCTTTTATATTAAATAACCTTCTAGGAAGCATGTCCGAACCCAGCTTAATATAAAACCTATTTAATCTTTTATATTAAATGGGGGATCTTGTTGGCAAATACAAAGGTTTCGCAGACCAAATGGATGTCATACTTTCCTTAGTTTGTTTGATCGAGCCTCATCCTNAAAAATAACTCAAAATTTATTCACAAACATCACACAAAACTACAAGTGTAACTAAATTAAGAGGTCTCTATTAGATGATCGGGAATTCCTCGGAGGAGGTAACCTACGGTTGCTAACGAGGCTTCCTATGGTCTAAATGAAATTATGGAACTCATTAAGTTGACTTTAGTAAATTCATTTGGACTAAGTGAATCCAATAAAAAATAGTGGTGTCGGAACGAGGGAACTAGGATCCTAACCCGTGCTCCCATAAAATTTAAGGAACTTCAACCACAGGGGCACCTGATTTGACATTATAACTTGACACACTAGAGAACTCAAACTCATCGCGTCAAGGAGCTTGGAGCTAGCACGGTGGGAAACACGACCATCTTCAACAGCAAAAACTGTCTTCCCCAGCTAAACCAATCTTCCTTCCTTAGACTTAAACACGGCCATCTTCAACAACAAAACCTGTCTTCCCCAGCTAAACCAATCTTCCTTCCTTAGACTTAAAGTCATCTTCAACAGCAAAACCTGTCTTCCCCAGCTAAACCAATCTTCCTTCCTTAGACTTAAACCCGGAAAACCTATCTTCCTCAGCTAAACCAATCTTCCTTCCTTAGACTTAAACAACAAAGCCATAGACTTTGAGGTTGCTTGCTTATGCAACGTAAATCCTCACCTTATATTTAGGCCTTTGTATAGCCCTAACATCGAGGTTGTTTGATTATGCAATGTAAATCATCATCTTATCTTTAGGCCTTTGTATCGCCCTGCTATACAATATAAGCCCTAACTCCTCTTCGGATCCGAGGTTGTTGTTTGTCACGACCTAAACCATCACATCTTCCAGGTTATTTGTGTGATAGTTTCACACGAATGTAAGCCCTAACTAATAAAATTGAGAGGACGAAACACCTAAATATTTCTCCTCAAAACTGAAACCAAACATTAGGATAGTTTGGAAAGTCACTGAGGTTCCCTTATGGATCCATGACATCCCTTAGTTCTTCCAATTCTGGTCCCTACAACCAAATCTTCAAAATTTGAACCAATCCCCTTTCACACCTCTACGTCCGATCTCATTGAAAAGTCCTACCATTTTGAATTCCCTGAAGATAATATTTCCTGATTTTTATCAAGAGTCTTCTTAGGTGACTTTGGTCATTTAAGTTATAAATAATTAATGAGGCTTGCCCTATAGGAAGCATATTCAAACCCAACTTAATATAAACCCTATTTAATTCTTTATATTAAATAGAAGAACTTGTCGGCAAATACGAAGGTTTCACAGACCAAATGGATGTCATATATTCAATAATTTATTTGATCGAGCCTCATCCTCAAGTCTTGTGTTTATCCTTCGGGATAGATACAGGATTTGAGGTACNAAAGCAAAAACAACTTTACAATTCTTAAAAAATGACAAACACATCACAAAATAACATTAAAATGGTAAATAATGAAAGAAAGCATCCAAATTTACAAAAACCTTTAAGGGATTATGCGAACCCTACGGGACATGAAATTAACTTAAGTATTCAAATCCCTATTGTAGCAAGTAACTCATTTGAACTTAAACCTATTGTAATACAAATGGTGAAAAATAATCAATTTAGGGGAACACTAAACGAGGATCCAAATTTACATCTTGCATGTTTTCTAGAACTTTGTGCTACATTCAAATATGATGGTGTATCAAACAACGTGATTAAACTTAGAATTTTTCCTTTTACTTAAGGGATAAAACTAAGATGAGGTTAAAGTCATTAGCATCTATATCTATTAGAACTTGGGGAGATATTGCACAAAAATTCTTTGGCTAAATACTTTCCTCCTTCAAAAATAGCTAAACTTAGAAATTGTATCACTTCTTTTTTTTAGTTTGAAGAGGAGTAAATTTATGAGGCTTGGGAAGGATTTAAGGGACTCCTTAGAAAGTGTCCACATCATGTTATACCTGACTTGTTAATCATTCAAAATTTTTATAATGGGTTAATAGGATCCCTTAGATCTATAATTGATGCTGTTGTTGGATGATCTTTAATGTCGAAATCATTTGATGAAGCTCATGCCTTAATTGAAGAAATGACAACTAATAATTTTCAATGGCCCTCAGAAAGGGTAAATCCTAAAAGAGTGGCTAGTATTCATGATAATGATGCTTTTACCTTTTTACTATCTCAAGTTGTTGTGATATCTAAGAAGAGATAATTATGCAATGAGTTTTCCCAGATACCTCAATTAAGTGAGGATAATTTATTACGACAAATGAATTACTCTCAATTAGAATCTTTACATGCAATTGCTAATAAACCCAATAGCCCATATTCTAAACTTTATAACCCAGGTTGGAAAAACCACCCCAATTTTAACTGGAACAATTTTAGTTGTGGAAATCAACAAAGAGGTAACAATTAATCGAACCCAACAAAAAACTGGAACAATTAGGTTAATTCAAACTATTAACCTTCTTATCTTCCTGACTTATGATTTCCAGTTCGATCAAATATCTTATGATTAAGTGACACAAAACCCTTAGGGTAGGGTACTGCATCGAACTCCTTCAGGTAGGGTATACCCTTTAAAATCAATGCACCATCCTTAGGTTGGGCTAAGGCCTCTCAAACTTGTTCGACCACTTGTTTAAATTCCTTCTCTAGTATGATGCTTTGGAAGGTGCACTTCTTTTGTTGATCATCTCTATTAGCTGAGGCAACTTCCCTTCTTTCATTGGAGATGTGTACAATTTCTGGCTGGTTGACTTCCAGATAAGCTAATTGTTGTGGTTGAGACTATCCATGAACTGTAGCCATGGTAACCATTGTAGTTGCCATCTCTTTCATCCTTTTCTCCATTTGTTTGATTTTCTCATCCCTTAGCATAACAACCCTACACAGATCATCTATGGCGTTTTCTTCAACCAGAGTTGGGCTTCAAACACAGATACAGCGTCTCTAGTTTCGATGACATGAATATCCATGAATTTTTCATCGAGATAATAGTTAAAGTACATAATCTCAGGCTAATTCAGAAATCTCGACCCTAAGCTTCTCAACCTTTTCTTCAATTATAATTTCTTGTATCATCTTGAGATCTGGGGGATTCTGCTGAACATCCTCCAATTGCTTATCTAACTGGGTAGCAATAGCTGCGATGATGTTAGATACCTCGGACCCTTGACTCATTCCATGATCCTACCCTACAAACTCACTTAATCATATTGGACCCATACCTTTTTCTTTGATGGTGACTTCTTGAGATTGGGTGTCTCAATAGAGGCATCGACATGTCGGAGAGAAGTATGCTCCCCATGGTGCATACTAGATACAATTCCAGGTAACTTCATCTTTTCCTTTGCAACTTTAGAAACATCCTTATGAATGGTAACTGGTATAATTCTCCGACCCAGAAGTGAGTTAACTAGTCGATGACTTACAGGTCTTGGAGCAGCGACGGTAAAATCGGCGGTGATGGGGGTAGTATAAACTCTGTTTCCCAGGTGGAACCTGATGGTAATGCGAGCAGACAAAGTTTCACTGCTCTTTGAAATTTTCTAGAAGATTTGACCTCTCTTAGAATTTCTCTCTTCATGTGAGGGGATACTGCAGATCCCAATCGTTTAAGTAATTCACTTACCGAACAACCCTCTTTGGTAGCTAGTATCTGGAACATTGTACAGACTCGGGTGATAGGAGCGGGCTTCTTCCTCTTCCCACCATGTCCATGAGGTAACGGTAAAGTAGCAACAATCTTCTGGATATGTTTGTACACATTGGTGTCCATTAGGAGATGGAACCTACTCCCTCGCAGAAGCGGATAGGTCTCCAGCAGTCCTAGTTGCTCTTGATGAGGAATTTCATTAACAGACACCTCTTCAGAAATCTAGGCATTAGCAGCCTTCTGGATCTTTTAGCCTTTCTTTCTTCTTTTTGACCGAGTTAATGGCGTAGTTCTTGAATTTGACCTAACTTCAAACACTGATGACGGGAGGTTGAATCCTTCAACTGTATTTTCAATGGTCATAACCTCTTTTTCCTTAACAAAATTGGGAACATCAGGCTTAGCAGGTGCTAGGGCAGAAGTCTTTACCTTCTTGTAAGAAGGGAAATCCTGGCGACAGTTCAAGTTGAACTCAGCGGATAGCTTTTTAACTTCTAGAGAAGTAACTTTCATCATGACAAAGGGAGCCTTTGCGAGCATGACTTCCAGTTCATCGAATCCGGCTCCAAACTTGACTGTGGGATCGACATTGCGGGCATCGTGGATCGTTGGCAAGTTACAAGAGAAAGTGAGCATAGGGAACGCCATTGCAGTTACTTCAAAAAGAAAGCCATGGGGTTAGTTATTTAGCCAATACCTTGTAACTTTAGTGTGAACACTAACAATTAACAAAGGTCGCTTTTTAGAATGGACAAATCCTTATTTAATTTTAGTTTATGGAGGTTTTAAAATTTAGTAAAGTTAGTTTGAAAGTAGAAGAATTTAATTAATTAATTAAGAAAAGTTGAAAAGCAAGTGCAGCATGACACAATTTAGTTTAATTTGTAAAATAGGAAACCAAATCGGAAAATAGACGAATAGGAAAGTAAAGACTTAGGACCCAGTGCAGGACAACCTTCACAATGCATATCGTATAGGCGAAACTAGTCCACCAACACACCTATTGGAGGCCCGACCCCCACAATGATTAAATGTCCTAATGAACTCCTGCACCTCTCTGTTCAAAGGTGATTGAAAAGATAAAGTCCAAAAGAGTTGACCGTACTTACCCAAGAAGTAAATGAGCAAAGCATGCCAACTGAAGAAGGTTAATTTTGTCCATAAGGGACATGGACACATTACCTGTGTATGAAGATATTATTCCCTGATTTAAATAGAGAGAAAATCTTGTCCCTATCGGAGTCGCCAGAAGCTGTCAACACTATTTTAGGCGAGGTCGACTTGTAGAAGCTGTCGGTCACCGGAATCAAAATCCTGCTGCCCGCTTCAAAGAGACATTTAATTTACATATATACTTAATTTTGGAAAAATAGGAAATCAAACTGATCCCATATCTTTCATAGTTTAAATGAAAGAGTGCCACATCTTAAGCTATGTATCCATCTCGAAAGATAGACACATGGCTTGACAGTGACGCTCAGTTAAATAAGCTAAGAAATGTATGACATGGGTTTGGTCTACGAAACCATTTTCTTATAAGCCGACAAGGTCCCCTATTTAATATGAAAAATTAAATAGGGCTTATATTAAGCTGGGTTCGGATGAGCTTTCTATACGGGCAAGCCCCTATAGATAAATACATTTTAGATAACCGAAGTTATCTAGGAAAACTCTCGATAAGAATCAGAGAATATTATCTTCAATAAGTTCAAAGGATAGGAATTTTCAATGAGATCGAACAAAGAGGTGTGTAATGGGAATGACTCAAATTTGGAACATTTAAATTTTGGATTTTAAAAGGAGAAGAGCTAGGAGATGTCACAGATCCTAAGGAGAACCTCGGTGACTTTCTAGTCTACCCTATGTTTTGGTTTTAATTTAGAAGAGAAATATTTACATGTTTATCCTACCAATTTTATTAATTACGGCTTACATTTATATGAAATGATCACACAAATGGCTTGGAAGATGTGAGGATTTAAGTCATACCAAACGACAACCTAGTAATCCTAAAACAGGTTAGGGCTTAAATTGTATAGCAAGGCTACACAAAGGTCTAATGATAAGTTGAGGATTTATATCACACTAGGCGGAAAACCTCAAAATATTATGGTTCGATTATTTAATTCTAAGGAATGGTTTAGTTGGTGTAGACATGTTTTGTTATTGAAGATGGTCGTGCTGCCCACAATGCTAGCTCCAAGCTCCTCATTGTTGCGGGTTTAAGTTTTAGAAGTGTCAAATTGTAAAGATTAAGAGAAGTATCAGGTTTAGAGGTTAAGTTTTCTAATGTGTCAAGTTATACTATCAAAATAATTGTTTCCCAAGGTTATGGTTATATAAATACTTTTAGAGTGACACAGGTTAGTATATCATAGTTCCCTCATTCTAGTATCACTATTTTCTTTTAAACTTACTTAGCTTAAATGAGTTGTGAAACCCATTTAAACTGGAGAGATCTCATTAGCAACCGTGGGTTACCTCCTCCGAGGGACTTCTGTAAATTCATAAGGACATTTTAATTTTAGTGAAATTTTAAAGGATTTATGGTTACTATTGAATAAGTCTATTTCTGTTTTTCAAAATGTTGATTAATTTTTGGAAAGTTGCTTTAGTTTGCATGTAATGGAAAGTACTCAACCAGGTAGTCATAATATTACAGAAAAGCTAAAACATGAATAGTTGAAGGTGTAACTAACAAACCCAAAGTTATGATTTATTGAGTCCCGAAAGATCTTAATGGATGATTCTAGAACAAAATATAGCAAGTACAATTTGTCCTTCAGAATATTCAAAAGATTTCAAAGTATTCATGGGATGACCCCAGAATGCTTTAAAGATCTCTTGAAATATCTGAGTTCATTCTAAAACTTACCATATTGTTCTATTAATCATCCGAGGCCAAATTAAAATCACCCCATTACTCGGTGAACTTTGACATTTTAATCATTCCAAGGGTAGGGTACTCAATTAATGAGTTGATATTTTACTTAAAAGTTATGTGGGTGAATGCCCATAAGGCAAGTTTCAGTCATTAAAAATTTGATACCCACCACTAAAGTTTGGCTTGATGGTGTTAATCATCAACAACATTATTTTCTAAATCCCATCAAAACAAGTTTTAAAATAGAGCCTAAGATCACTACCAAGCCCCTTAATGAATCTAATGGGAGAAACTTTAGGCAGATGTTAGAATTTTAATTTAGGTGATATGGATTTTGATCAAAAGAAGTTAGATCATTTATTTTGTGTGGACTTAATCATAATTGGAACATCCTCTGCCTAATTTAAGCCAATCACTTGAGAATCATTTGACTTTGATCAACTTCCAAATCTAATGATTTAGAAAATTTATAATTTTATTCTTATCTTGGAAAGGTGGCAAGTTGGTTTCTACCCCTTACCTATTATGTTTTAATAATCCAAACATGTTAAATTAGGATCAAAATTATCATTTTTCCTTTTAATTAATCCTAAATTTTTATTAAGGGGCCAAAAGCCTAAAATGACCACTTTACCCTTGGGGCTCTTCACCTCATAACTCATGAAGCATAATTCAAGTGATTTAAGAGATTTTTTTAGTACTCTACCCGTAGGGTAATTAAAACATTAGAGGAGAAAAATATGGTTTTTTTTTTAGTTTATATTTAATTTAAATAATTATTATAACCTTGAAAATATGATTTTAAAAATTAATTTATTTAAGCAATCAAAATAAAGTTTTTGGTTTATAAGAAAAGTATTATGGGTCCCCTTAGGTCAGAGTAAACACTTAGGCAAATAACCATGATTTTTTTAATTAAATTTTTTAATTTAATTTTATAATTATTTAATGATTTTTGGTGATTTAATTAAAAAGAAAATATATTTCATTTACAAAAATGACTTTTTATATTTTTATTAAACCTCTCTGAGTCCAAAAAACTCAGNCAGATATGTAAATGCAACATAATTTTTTGTTTTATTATTAGTATTTTTGTAGTAGTTTGAACTGTTTCCTATATGATATTATGTTTTTCGTGTCTAGAATTTGTTTTGGAAGTTTTGTACAGACACAACTCAACTCTTTTATATTTTCATGTCTTAACATTTGAACTTAAATTTAACAAACTTGGCATGTTCCATATAAATTAATGTTATGTTCCATATCCAAGAATAATAATGAATATCTCAAACTTTACTTATAGGATTTCCATGATTCCCTTCCTCCCTCACTCTGTGTGCGTGAGTGTCCAACACCCCTTTCTGTGATTGGGAAATGAGTAATTTTTTCTTCTATGATTTCATGAATATTTACTTTTATCTCCCCTATATGATTGCATTAAGAAGGTTGGTAAATTTGTAAATAGCAATTTTTGGGCGGTTTGCATGTGTCGAATGTGTTTGAAGGGGGTTAATTGGTTCTAAAAAAGCTAAGGGGAAGATATTGCAATTTTTTTTAGAATAATACAAAATTTGCGTGCCGGATTGTTTGTTTAACTAAAAAAATTTACAAAACAGTTATTTACAAAATGCACAAACTAAACAGTTAAACAACTTATTAATACATTTAAAATATATAGTCTTTATGTACACATTTTTATACCTTTTTTTTATCATAACTGAACGGAGAAGTCTTTTTAGAAATGCACTGATGGAGAAATTATTAATGAAATATTATATTAACAATTGAATTTCTACTACTTATCATCCTCAAATAAGTCGTTTGGCTGAATTATCCAATCTTGAAATTAAAAGAGTATTGGAAAAAACTGTGAATCCAACCAAAATGGATTGGTTAGTCAAACTTGACTATGATTTGTGGGCTTATAGGATTGCATATAAAACTCATATAGGAATGTCCCCATAAAAGCTAATATTTGGGAAAGCTTGTCATTTAATAGTTGAACTTGAGCATAAGACATATTGGTCTATTAAGTAATTTAACTACAACTGGATGGTGGTGAGAAAAAAATTATGCAATTAAATGAGCTTGAAGAGATAAGGAATGAATCTTATGAAAGTACAGGATTTACAAAGAAAAGATGAAGATGAAGCATTATTGGGGATTCTTACTAAAATTTTTGAGCCAGGGCAACAAGTTTTGCTATATAATGAAAGGTTAAGATTATTTTCAGGCAAAAGTGAATGGTCATAGGCTGAAACCCTATTTTCAGGCAAAAGTGGATGGGTCATTTGTTGTGATAAAAGTTTATCCCTATGGAGCTGTGGATATCAAAGATTCTAAAATTGATAAAATATTCAAAAGTGAATGGTCATAGGCTGAAACCCTATTTTTTAGGGAATCAACTTAAATTGAATGATCTTATTTTGTTGGGTCAACCGGAATAAGAACTAGTTATGATGGGCTTAGGACGTTAAACCAAGTGCATTGTGGGAGGCAACCCATAGTTACTGTGTGTTTGTTTTGAACGTTAAGTTGTTATGTTTGATTTAGAAAATCTTGGTAGTATATTGAATATATAATGATTTATTAATGATTCTAAGACCTTAACTGATGACTTAGACATGTTAGAATTAGTTTTTGGACGTTAAGCTGACCCGTGCTAAGTTAAGCACTACAGCTTAAGCGCCAACCTTCGGCGCTTAAGCAAGACAGTTTACTAAATGTTCTAAATGACATTTCTAACAGTTTTAAATGTGGCTTAGTGGGTTTAAACATGGGTTAGTGGTCTGAGAATGTTTCTAGAGGTTTTAGGCGTAATTTAGAGACTATAAATAGAAGGGTATGAGGAGAAGTCTCACCACACTTCAATTTAACCCTAAATTCTAGGTGAAGAGTGAGAGTTCTTTGAAAAATGTCATCTTGAGAGAGTGATTTGAAAAAGAACAAGGAATCTTTGAAGAAGAAATTCATTAGTCATAGTGCACAAGAGTTATACAACAGTTTCCTAGCCATTAGTATCGAAGGAATAACGTAGAAAATCTTTAAAATTGAGGCTGACGTGGCTTCAATTAAAGAGAAAGTGATGGAAGTTAACACACATCTAGAGCATATGGGATTACAACTTAAGATGCAATTTAACCATACTAGTTTTATGGAAGAAGCGGACTAGGCTATGTATTTGAAAAACAAATAGATTGAAGAAGACTCAATCAGAGTTCTTCACTGTCGTCCATTATATCAGGTTTATATTCTAAATGCCCAAGGAGAGACTAATGATAGGCCAAGGTTCATTCCACCGGAAGGAGAGTGCAATTAGGTTCTTTATTTAATGTTTGTGTGTTTAGTGTTTGTTTAGCTTTGTTAATTTTGTTTGTTGTGTTTCAATGTTATGATTGTTTAGTATTTGTGTTAGGAACTATCTCATCCAAGTCTCTTTGGATTAAGAATCCATGTATTAAAATTATTTGTAATTATTTATGAATTAATCTAAGTGTTTTTTTGTGTGAAATTTTGTGTTATATTGTGTTGAATCAAATTAGTTAAGATTGGTGAAGCTTGAGGTAGAGGAGAGTTTAAAAGGAAGAAAATAGATATTAAAGATTTATAAGACCATTTAAGAGTGATGAATTAGGATAGAAGTGCATGTTACTTAAAACCAAAAATGTCAAAATTTTTGCAATGGCATCTAAGTGTTAAGGCCTTGCACTTAAGCATAGAGTAACCTAAGAGATTGGCGCCTAAGTGCCAAACCATTCACGCTTAACCACCAGTTCACATTAACCGGTTTGCGAATGGTTTAAAGTAAATATTTGGCCCAAAAAACACCTTTTTTACCAAATTCATCTCCTACCTTTAGTTTTCACAATTTGGAGAGCTAGGGAATCATCTTAAGTGAAAATTTCTTGGTAGTTTCAAGCAAAATTTGTTAGATTTGGTCTTCTTGAGGTAAGAGCTTCACTTCTAGTCAAAAATTTTTTATTTGCACCATGTATTTTGAACACATTATGGATTTGACCAAAAATAACTATTCATGGTGAAAATTTGATAAAAATCTATGAAAAATATATAGAAATGATAGTTTAAGCTTTTAGGAGTTGATTTTAATGATTCAGAGTTGAATTTGGGATTTATTGTGAATTTTATATGATTTTTAGAAATGACTACAAGGATGAAGAGGAGCAAAGTAAAAACTTGATTCGATTCAAACAAATTTCTTAGTTTGAGAGCTCAGGATTGATACTGTGATACACTGCAGTCAAGGAAATTAATCTTTGAGCTATGTTTCAAGAGTCTAGGTAGAGCAGTAGCAGAAGTGATTGTTTGTCGACAGTGGGAGTTTTTTTGTTGTTTTTCTGTTGTGGTCGTTATCCCTGTTGTTCAGGAGTTTTATGGAAATCTCCCCGAGGCTAAAGAGAATGGAGTCATAGTTAGAGGGAAACAAGTACCTTTCTTGTTGGTGGTAATAAATCAGTTCTATCAATTCACCCCTTGCACATTATGCTTTTATTCAAACTATAGTTCGAATAAGGAGTTAGACGAGATTATTTCATCATTGACTGGTGGAAGGGAATATGGAAGATTACTAATGAAAGAAGAGTCAACTTCCTCACTTCAAAGTTGGATGGCACAACAAAGGCATGGCACTACTTTATTTATGCTCGTTTGCTGCCAACAAATCACCTCTGTGAAGTGACCCGAGATAGAGTAACCTTGAACTATTGTATTCAGTAGTTCAAGCCCATCAATATTGGAGCTTTGATTTATGATGTTATCACCAGTTTTACCATTGTTACTATTACTTCAGGTTTGGATTCACATCCTTGATCTTTTTATTATGCCAACAGAGAGGTGTTATATTTGATAGCTGGGAGGAGATAGTACAGTCACTCAAGCCCATTACTTGTGTCAATGAGAAGTCTTATTCACATCATTCGATCTTTGGCTAAAGAGGATAAACTTCTAGCCCTTCAGGTGCCCCCACATCTCGAGCTTCTACTTCAAGTGCTTCAACATCATAAGGTCAAAATTCTCGATCTAATTCACAATCACAATTATTACAGAGGATATTTGACAACATCAACTATACCGCTGATAAGATATTGAATTTAGAAAATTTTGCAAATCATATAGATGGATATATGAATAGACAAATCAATTATGAGGAGAATATCCACTCATATATGGAAAACTTCATGTGAGGTGATCATAGTGTAGTTTTCTCTCAATATCCAAAATATCTGTCATATGAGCCTGCAGCTGATTGACATGGTGACGATAGTGAAGCTGATGAGGAGGAGGATGATTAGACTGAATTCTATTGTTTAGTTTTATTTATTATTGTTGTGAAATTTTTGTGGTACTGTTATACTGTACTCTTACTATGTTTTGAGTTGTACTTGTTGAGACTGTTAGTTTTGTTTGTGTTTTGTTTTGTTAGACACTGTTGTGATGTATTTAGGTTCTTGTGAGTAATTTTTTTTTTTTTTTTGTGGTAGTAATTGTGTTAACTGTGTGGTTTTGTGTATTTACTTAGTCTGTGTTGAACTTAGTCAATCTTAAGAAGGTTTATAATATTACTAGTTGTCACTTAAAAACTTCATGTTTAAAATTTTCAAATTACTACCAGGTATTTTCTTTATGTTGTAGTTGTGAATGTTTGTTTGTGTGTTTATTTACTTTTACATTATCCTCCACTGCATAGAAGTCTAATGAATATCTATATTTTAACCAAATAAAAATTTGATCAATTTAATTTTTACTCATATTTTTACTTTTCATATTGGTATATTTAGGATGTAAAAATTCATGCAAGCATGTTATTTTAAGTTTTCATTCCTGCTTTTATATAAAGGATGCTAAAATGTTTTATCTTATTAAAAATTTAATTTTGTCGCTGGGGATGAAAAATTTTCTAAAAACTTGAAATTTATTTATTCTCGAATGTACTACAAATAAGTTTGATTTTGAATTGAAGAAAAATGATTATGTATATGAAGTTATATTAGGGAAGTAAAATTTTGAATATAGAAATGAGTAAGAAAATTTAGATAAAACCTGTAGTAATGAAGAAAAACATAAAGTTAACAATTTTTAGTGTGGAAATGATAGGAGAAATTGTATTTTTAAAAATTTTGGATGGATTAGACTTTTATTTTAAAAACTTAAATTTCTTTTATTGAAAGTAATTTTCAAAACTATTATTATGTTTTTAAGGGAAATATATCAACTCTTTGCTTTAGGAAAGGAAGAGTGGAATTAAAAATCATTGAAGGTCTATTCAGATATAGTAATCCTTGCCTGTAAAAGAAAAAAATAGAAAAGTGAAATGAAAAACAGCATGTGAAAAAGGGAGGAGAAGCTTGACGATTAGTGCCCAATTAAAAATTGGTTCCACATATGACCTTTTTAAAGTATGAGACTTGAGATACTCTTAAGCTTAAGGATATAATATAGTAAGTATAATTATTCTTAATAAAAATTTTTAAGTGCAGAAGATAGAATGCCTAAACTCTATATTTTAGAGTTTATAATATTCCTGAACTAGATATGAACTCATATTTTCATACTTTTTCCCTTTAAAAATTTCTAAAATCTAAATTGGTCTCATTCACTAAAGTTTATTTCTAAATTTGACTATTATATTTCTACATCAAAATCTTAGAATATCCTAAAGGAACTCATCCATATAATCTACTTATTTGGTTTAAAAAGATTGGAGTGTAACTTGAGGACAAGTATCATTTTAAGTTTGGGGGATATTGATACACCTAAAATATATAGTCTTTATGTACACATTTTTATACCTATTTTTGAGATATAGCACTTTAATTAAAGTTACTTGTGTGTTTCTCCTTCAGGTACTATCAAATGAATAAAAAATGGTGAAAGGAGTGAAAAAGGATCAAATTTGGTGTGAAAATGAACTGGCACTTACGTACCAGTTAAGCATAGAGAGCAGCGCCTAAGCGTTAGGTACCCTGCGCTTAAGTGCCAGAAGTAGTTACTTATGATTCATTGAATTTGGATAAATTTTTTAAGACGTTTTTGAAGAAGCCCTTGGTGAAAACGTGGGAAATAGTTAATGGACATGAAAATTCATTCAATTGGCTTTTGAAAGGAGGCAACTTCTACAAGATTCATTAAATGGGGACACATTTTAAAGAGACACAAAGGCACCATTTAGAAAATTATAAAAGAAGACTTGGATTGAAGAAATCATCATGATCCATGAGATCCATCCAGAGCTACGCCGTCACCGCCGCCACCCATTGCCACCATAGCCGCCTACTTTTCTTCTTATTTTAAGTTGTAGTTTGTATTGTAAGTGAAGGAAAAGACTCAAACAAACTTCAAGACTTTGGTGGAGAGGATTTTGAGATAAGTTTTTATCATTGTGACTACATTTGGTTTTAATATTGACTTCTTGTTTGTGTGGATATTTTCTACTTTCAAACTCAAGTGAGGTTGTGAATTATCCATGAAGTATGAGTAATTTTATTTATCTTTTTCCTTAGATTGATAAGTGATTAAGTATTGGATGGAAGTTGTGTGAAGTATTAGTCTTGAAAGTTGGAAGAAGTTGTGCTGAATTTAAACCTAGTACTTCATTTAATTCTTAATTTGGTCATTTAATATGTTAATACCTATTGTGAGAACATGTAAGATCTGAAATGATATCATTTCAGTCAATAAATAGTAAGAATCACATTTGATTTCATGGATGAGAAAGTATTTCATGGTGTTGAGTGTAAATTAATAGGGAAATAAACTTTGAGGGCTGTCGAATTAGAGGACTTTAGAGGATAGGCTAAAGCCTATGATTTGATTTATAGTTTTAAGTTTTGATACAGGATGTTAGCTCCCTGGTAGAGAGAGAAGAGAGAATTCTAGAGTGAGAGCTAGTATCTTCCTTAACCCGTCTTCAAGACTATTCAAACTGTAAATTAACAAATGTTCTTTATAGCGTCTCTAGTAAGGGTAAAAAATAATATTTCTCCTTTTTGGCACAACACAATTATAATACTTCCACAACATAATTCCTATACTTGTTATTGATTTATGATAAGAAAAAAATATTTTATTTATATTTCCCTCATCTTGCAAATATATAGTTAAGTTAATTAGTTGCTTACTTTATTTTCAACTACAAAAAATTACAAAAAGAATTGAACTTTAATTTCTATTATAACATCTAGAGTTTAAGTAAGAATATTTTTTAAATAGAATTTTGTTATCTAAATTCTTCTGCTTTATAAGTTGCATATTGTTAATTTGTCCTGTGGGTTTGATATTCAGGGCTTAATCAAAAAGTCTTATATTACTTGATAATGCTACATATATTTACGTAGTATCCCATATTTAAATATTATAATTGTATTATTATTCGCTTCAAATTCAAGATTTTACCAAGTTTTTGCTCAGGAACAAGTTTTTGGCACCATTGCAAAATAAGAATTTTAAGTAAAGAAGAATTGAGAATATAATCGCATACATTGCCTTAACATATATAAAGAGAATCAGAATCACTTATCTAGAATAAGAGAAGAATGGTCATTTATCTAGAATCAACTCTTTCCAAACGCACAAACCAAATAGCCAGTCAGCTTATCCTGATAAGCTACTCATCAACAGACTATCAGGATAAGCTGCTTATCAGCATAAGCTGGATAAGCTGCAGCTACCCCAAATAGATTTCAAATGTTGGCAAAATACCTTAGCAAGGCTAAAATAGAAATTTGGAATTTCAGTTACTTCAAAATTAAACATGTTAATTAGGAGGATAATCAGGACATCAATCACCTATACAGATGCATTTGCTTGGGGAAGGGGCCCATTAAGAAATTAGTTCAACCAATCATTAAGGATTTAGGGGTGATGGAAGTAGAATATAAAAGAATGAAGAGTTGGGTAGACCCTTATATCCTATACTTTGATATAAGAAAATTTTTGAAGAAATCATTGATCTAATGAGATTTAAATTCAAGATTGTGTGGTATCTCATGATTGATTGGACCCATTTTAGAGACTAAAAAACCTCACTCTATTGGTGGTGCTTTAAGGAAAACGAAGCTGAAGACTTCTTTAAATAATTACATTCTATAGAGGGTGGGTCTCACTCCGGAGACATTTGCACATAGGCCACACCTTCAAAAGAAGTAATAAAATTATGTATGAGATACGAGCAATGTCAGAAGTACATCCACTTGTAGCACCATTTGTCTTACAAGCTGCACTTGAACATCAATCCTTGTCCTTTTGCCTTTTTGGGGCTACACATACTTGCAAATTCCTCCTATTCTTCATGAACTACTTTTTAAAATAAACTTAAGATAAACCGCTTGCTCGGATTAGAGTAGAATTTGTCATGAACTTCATCTGGACGTACATTATTTTTTGGTGCAGGCTCCTCAAGTACTCATCATGACAAAGTTTGGTGATCAAAAAGTAAAGGACTTCTGTCAAAACCAATGCAATAGTTTGAATTTGCCTCTGCACACCATTATCGATCAAACGTCCAAGTTGAAGAACCTAACAAGAATATGTTGAACTTACTTAGAAAGAAGGTAGGAGTGAGAGGTTACTGGGAACACTTGTTTCAATCAAACTTATGGGTCGTCTGGACCACCCCATTGACAACAACCTATTAAACCCATTACATATTGTTGCAAGGGATGGAGGACATGTTGTTGGTCGAGTACAACCTTCACAGCCATCGAGTCATGGCAATCTCTGCATTCAACGAAGAGAACATGGTTGAATGATAGAAGGAAAATAACAGAGGAGTGGCTCTGGTTCTTGACTTAATGGAGGAGAGCCCACACTATTGGCTCCCTGGTAGGAAAAATTAAAAGACACATCGTGCTCTACTACAATGAGTATGTTAAGGAGAAGACATTCCTCTCAAGGGATCTAGGCTTGAAGAAAATCGACCCAGCTACGGGTGGCTAAGAAATTGGCAATTGGACAAGACCTAGACAAGGCCATTTATCATCAACTGACATCTAGCACCAGAAGATTACAAAATAAATACTTACATAGTGAAGGGACTCCCACAAGTTTTGAGAGAAGAGTCATTCTTTCCTTAAAAATATTTTTTGTACCCAAAAAATCAATGAAGGCGGTCTCACTTCATGTACTTGTAAAATTTCTTTTAACAAAATAATAAAAATACTATTCAACGAAGTTCTTACTCAAAATTTTTACATTTGGTTAAACATTCGAGGAACTTGAGTCTTAGGAATCCCCCAAACAATTCTCCATGTCACAGCATAGTAGGGTCACAGAATTTTAGAAAACTGGAAAAATAAGTTTAAGCAGATATACAAAATCAAATGAACCAGAAAAGCACAAGAGAGTTTTACATAAAAAAAGAGAAAATGAGAAAAATCACGAAACCACACCACCATAAATTCACTATGAAAATCAGATAGTTTTACAAAGGACACACAAGTTTCTTCTCCACACTCACATGAAAGATCTTACAAGACACTCTAAAATCTTCTTTCTCCAATCCAACACAAAAATCCCACTCTAGGATGCCAGAAATCCTCCTCTCCAACTCTCCTCTCCCTCACCAGGAACTTATTGAAGAACACCAGAAAAAGTCCAAAGATGTGCTGCTAAAATTGGCTTAAAAAAAATTTGCATACCAACTACTCTGGGTGCAAAAGCACCCATCTATCTCTTGGGAAGCTGAATCATGCTCAACATAGTTGGTTGCTTGGGCGCCCAAGAGAGGCTCAAAGTGCCCCCTTTAGAAACAACGCCCACATGGTGGGCGCTTGAGTGCCCATGCCTGGGACTTAGGTGTCATGTTCTCCATCTTCCCTAGGTTCTTTTGCTTCACAAAACTAATAATATCCCACTTGGAGACAGTGGCACTAAACATCAGTCCTATGTACCTACATAATCATTTAAATTGCCTTCATAGTCACATACCGTGGTCAAGTACCATTGTGTGGCTCAACCTCATTAAACCCAACTGAAGCTATGAACAGCTTTAATTTCTCAACAGTTCTACCTTCGTCAACATATCCGCAAGATTATGAGCCATGTATCTTCTTCGTCGAATAGCTGACCATCTTCAAGAAAAGAGAGAATGAAATGATACCTCAGTTGAATGTATTTCATCCTGCCATGAAAATCAGCGTTCTTAGCAAAATGAAATGCACTCATAGTGTCACTGCAGAGTTTTTCAATCCTCTGCTCCTTGCCCATTATTATCATAAGACTATGTTGCCAAATCATCTCCTTGGTAGTATTAGTAATGGCAACATATTCAACCTCCATTGTATAAAGTGCAACAATCTTCTGCAACTTAGACACCCAACTCAGAACTGTGCTCCCTAATGTAAAGATATATCTCGTTGTACTTCTCCTACTATCCACATCTCCTATCAGATCTATGTCTACAATTCATTGTGGACTGATCCCTACACTTCTTTAAAAAAGTTCCATGTTGATTATTCCCCACAAATACCTGAGAATCCACTTTACCACCTCTCAATAATTTCTACCTATATTGCCCAAGTACCTGCTAATAACTGCCACTGCATAAGTAATATCTGGTCTGGTAGAAATCATTGCATACATTAAACTTCAATTGCTAAAACATACAAAATTCTCTTCATTTGTGTTTGTTATGCTTTAGAGTTAGGTGATACCCCTTAGATAGTTTGAAGTGGCCACTGGTTTTGCCTCACTCATTTTGCTCCTCCGTAGTATACTTTTAAAATACTATGCCTGAGACAAATTCAATGTTCCTACATTCATCTCTGCTGATTCTCATCCCGAGGATCTTCCTGGTTGTACCTAAATCCTTCATCTTGAACTCACTTGATAAGTGATTCTTCAAGTTAATAATTGTCTATATATATTTCCCTTACAATAAACATGTCATCCACATACAAAAGAAACAAAATATAATAATTATTGGAGTGTTTGATGAAGCAACAGCAATCTGTCTGGCACTTCAAATACCCGTTGTCTCACATGAGTCTATCAAACATTTTGTACCAGTATCTTTGGGTCTGCTTCAAGCCATAGAGGCTTTTCTTCAATTCACATACCAAACCTTCCTTGCCTGGAACCTTGTAACATTGTGGTTGGACCATGTATAGTTCCTCCTCAAGATCTCCATGTAAGAAAGTTGTTGCTAACTTCCACTACTACTAGACTCAGCATAAACACTCACCCTCTTCACCACTATGGAGAAGTTTTTTGATAATCCAATCCTTCTCTTTTCTGTCGCACAAATCTTGCCTTATAGAGATTGATATTATTTGACTTCTCTTTCAACCTGTAGACCCACTTGTTGTGCAATGTTCTTTTTTGTCATTTGGTAGTACCATCAAATCCCAAGTCTAATTATACTCCAAATAGTTTATTTCTTCATCCATAGTGAGCTCCCACTCCCTTGAATCTTCAACTTGAGTGGCCTCCCCAAAGCACTCTAGTTCACCACTATCAATTAGTAACAAATAATCTAAGGAAGAAGAATATTATTGTATGGGTTATTTCACTCTACTAGATCTTTAAACTTTTGTAACATATGTCAGAGGAACTTTCAGTTCTTCTTTTATTTGAGCACTTCTTTTTCCATCTTTCTGATTAGCAGTATTATATGTTTCAACATATTTGAATTCTTCAGAAGTAGTTGATAGAATGTCGTGAGTTCTGACAATGTTCTTGTTCATCTCCATCACGTTGAAGGTGACATCCCTACTCGTGATGATTTTTTGATTATGATAATCCCAAAACTTGTTCCTAGACTAATCTAAACCACATCTAATGAAGGTGCATTTGATAGATTTTGAGCCAAGCTTGCTTCTATAACCTACATCAACATGCACATATGTTGAACACTCAAATATGATTAAATGAGATAGACATACCTTTTTTTCACTCCAAGCTTCTTCGAGTAAGCCTTCTGTTGACCTCATTTTTTGTTGAGGTTTAGTTTTTCCTCTTTAGTAGCCTAGGGTCTAGTCATAGGACTTTTCCTATTGACTATTCCTAGAAAACTAGATATGGAACCCTCATCATTAGAAATTCTACTATCTTCTTTACTCAACTTGAGCTTCCACATATTTCTCTCAACCTCTAAATATTTAGCAGGTGGGTTCACTCTGGGGGAAACTCAAGATGAGCCACCCTTAGGATTGCTGAACCTTAGGGTTGACCTTGGGTGTTGGTTTGGAGCTAAGGCACTCATCTACACTCATCTACACTCACAATAACTCACAACCCTGAACTCAAATTTCTAGCCTACATCTCTTGATCTTTTGGGATACTGATGTAGATGGTCCCCTAAACCTACTAGCCCTAAGGCTATGGTTTGGCTAAGACCACTATGTAGAGGACCCAAAATGGGGTTTCCTTTGGTCCATCACTTAGTGGTGATGATTGGTACCCCAACTCTTCCAAAATACCCATCTTGGCCTTTTAACCCTAAGACACCCCCCTAATTACCAAAATACCCCTCTTTGACCAAAAATCCCAAAATTCCAAAAATTCCCAGAGAAAATCCCAATAAATCCCAAATATTCCCAATTTTATTTATTTAAACTACCACATGACCCAATTTGGTCAATTTGACCATCTTTAACCAAAATCCCCAAATAGCCCTTTAAAGACCCAAAATTCCCCAAATTCATCTCAAATGTCTATCAATTTGATCTTAATTGACCACAATTNCCTATACATCAAAATAAACCATCAATTGGCCTTGGTGAAGCCTCAAATCCATTTGATTTTGGCCTAAATNCTGATTTGGGTCAAAACTCCTATTTTGACCATATGACTTAGTCTCACCAAATTGAACCCATAGCCTAGTCAATTGGCCTCAATTAATGTTTAAAAATCTTTATAATATTCCTATACATCAAAATAAACCATCAATTGGCCTTGGTGAAGCCTCANCATTAACCACTCACAACAATTAATTTGGACCTAGCCTAAGGCTAACCCAAGCTAGACCCAAGCCTAGCCCAACATGACCAAATTAATTAAAGTTAAAAATTTCTTCAAATTGACCATTCAATTAGGCTCAAAACCATTTCCATTCTTCACCAAAGTTGTTCCTTATGATCATCTACACCAAATGCAACAATTAATTGAGCCAATTGACATGGCTAACCTAGCCCAAACCAAAGTTTTGGTCATTTGCACCCTCTTGGACCCATGCAATAAATGTGACCTAACCACCTTAAAGCCACAAAATTAACTTCACCACAGCCATTAGTTGGACCTAGTGACCAGTCCAAACACCATGAAACCACCTAAATCAAGCCATGGACCAAAGGTCCCCCAAATTAAGGGATCTTATTTCCAAAAATGCACATGCTTAAGATATCTTTGCCAAATCCAAGCACATTTGCATTAAATTGCTGTGATGGATTCCTCTGGGTTCCCTGAGCTCCTAGCCACCTCCCCCTGGCCGGCCAGCCAGTCTAGTGGCCGGAAAAGCCCAAAACTGAGAGCCACCCCCATGGCATCTCACCCAAATCAAACCTAGAGGCCAGCTCATCCAAATCAAACTATGGAGCTCCTCTGCCCTCCACCTAAGCACCGCATTACACCTCCTAATTGGCCAAGACAGCCACCATAACCCCATTTTTATAAAAGGTCACCTCCATGGCAATTGAACTAAGTGCTGAAAATTTCTCAGAGAGACCTCTCCAAACTTCACACAGAGCTTCCCTAAGATCCCCTCAGTGCATCCCAACCATTTTCCCTCATCTATTCCCATTGTCGGAGCTCAATTTTGAGCTTGAACCCTTGCCGGAAACAAGGACAGAGCCCAATAAACCTCCATACTCCACCAAACTTCAATTTCTTGTGCCCACACCTTCACAAGAGTGAAAGAATCCAGAGCACCATCAAATCCCCCTTCCACAGAGCCTCTACCATAGCTCTAGACGAACACCTGAAAACGAGCTTGGTCGAATTCATACCTAGGCTTTACACCAAGTCCAGGGACTCAATCCCTAGCCTCCTTGGACCCCAACGAACGTGCCGAGCACCTCTGATCGAAGCTTGCCTTCTTAGAGCAAAGGTATAAGAACTCCTCTTCCTCCCGAGCTTGTTTTGATCCTCCATTTATTTAAACTTGATTTCGTGATACCTTAGCCGTATGGATGTGTTTGTCTCGCTTAGATGAGTCCATAGGATCAAACCCGAAGCGATTTGGTTGAGTCTAGGACGAGATCTTAAGGTTTTAAGCCGGATGAGCACGGGATCACTCTATCGGAGATGAGGTGGCACACGCGGTTTAAATAGAAAAATAGGGGTATTTTCTTATTTAATTAATCTCCAAAACTTCAAAAATACATAACTTTGTGTAGAAAAATCATAAAAATAAAATAAAAATACATTCTTGCTTAGTGAACAGAGGAGAATAATGTAAAACAGTTTTCAAGCCCATTTGATGCATAAAACATTTTTAATTAATTAAATACTATCTGGAATCATTTGATTCTCCATGCATATTGACACATCACCTTGGCTTGAAATTTTGACATATTGTAGCCTCTGTAAAGGGGAACATTCTCTTATTTTTCCAAAGTCAGAGGAGGTCCCTATATAGAGATCCACATTTTTCATCATCTTTCATATTATTTCCTTAAAATAATCATGGAAATTAGCATATTGGTCATTAAATCCCGAAAAAATTTTGGAAAGTCTACCATGACCAGAGAATTCTTTGAAAATAATTTCATGAGTCAAGCAATTCAAAATATCCTTAAATTTTCCAAATACTAAATCATTAAGATAATTGATTTTGGAAAATACAAAAATTTAAATGACTTGATTTTTTATCTCCATTGTGATTTATGATCCAGAGGACTCATCATTTCACAAACATTTAAATGACTTGCTTTTTAATCTCCACTGTGATTTATGATCCAGAGAACTCATCATAAAAGTTTCAAAATATTTTGAGTCAATTTGATAACTTAAATTGATTTTTAAAGATAAATACCACTCTTAACACTTAAATGATTTTTTAAAAATCAAAATATAACTCAAAAAATCAATAACTTAAATTGATTTTTAAAGACAAATACCACTCTTAACATTTAAATGATTTTTAAAAATCATATCTCCGCTGTGATTTATGATCCAGAGAACTCATCATAAAAATTTTAAAATATTTTGAGTTCATTTGACCAGAGAACTCATCATAAAAATTTCAAATTATTTTGAGTTCATTTGACAACTTAACTTGATTTTTAAAGACAAATACCACTCTTGGCACTTAAATGATTCTTAAAAATCAAAATATAACTCAAAAAATTATGAAACTTATTTTTTTGAATTCTTTGTGTTCACGGGTATTCTCTAAAAAAAATTATATTTAAAGTAAAAACTTGAATTTCAGCCTATTTTAAATATTTAAAATAATTAAAAATTCATAAAAATCTAAAAAATAATAAAACTCATTGAAATGTTCTAAATTGTTTCTTAATCACATAGGAACAATTAGAATATTTTTCCTAATTTTCTAAATAAAGATATTTATTTTCAAAGTTTAAAATAATTTTTTAAAAGGCTAAAAATGAGTTTTCACTAAAATAATTCCAATAAATCAAGGAAAAAAAATAAATATAAAATTTGCTCCATTAAGTTCTCTGACCTTAGAGAGATTTTTCAAAAATAAAAAACTTAATTTTTACCACCTAAAATATTTTATTTTTATTAAATAGCATAGAACTTAAAATAATTCTAATAAATCACAAAGAATTCAAAAAATTGTGAAATTTCATCCAAAGGCTTCTCTAGTCTAAGTATACTTCTAGTAAAAATTTCAAGGGATTATAAATTACCTTCGTCAAGTTAAGAATTTTCTTTGAAAAATCTTATTTTTGCATTAAAATAATTATATAAATTAAATTAAATATTAAAAAAATCACATTTTCCCCTCTAATGTCTTAATTGACCCATGAATGAGGTAAAATAAAAATTTGAGAGTCATTTGAATTGAATTTGACAAATTATGAAGTGTTAGAATCTTAGGGGCAAATGTGTAATTTTGAAAACCTTGCCTTAATTAACATTTAGGCTTAATTCAAAGGAGGGAAAATGGGTAACCTCTCATCTTAATCAATTTATTTGATGCTTGAAACACAAAGCGGTTATTTGGTAGAAATCAATCTCACTTTCTTAATTAAGATTAATAAATTTCTAAAATTTGGAAGTTTATTAAAATTAAATGATCCTGGACTTAGGGGTATTACTTTTGAAGTCAATGATTAATCAATTTAATACCCCTATCTTGATTTTCAAATAAAATTTAAACCATGAATCAAGACCACTTAAAAACTTAACCCTCTAATTATGACACTCACCTAGGTCTTAAGGGCTTAGTGGTAACGTAGGCTAAATCAAAATTGACAAAAAAAAAGGATTAGAGAAATAAAAAAAAATCAAACATCCTTGAAACATCATTAAGCCCAATTAGGACTACAATTTGGCTAAGTGTACAAATTACAATAACTTGCCCCTTTAAGGGTCTTCACCCACATAATTTTCAAATTAAATGATAAATGATAATTCCTCAGATAATTGAGACATCGATGTTCACTGAGCATTAAGGATATTTACAAGATGGACCATTAAGCAAAATGATAAGTTTAAATGGACTCAAGGTTTTTCACTAGTTGGTGAGGGAGAGGCATGGACCTGTTTCCACCTAATATTCTTTGCTTAAATGAATCATCCTTAAACTTTTAAGGACTTAACAAAATACAACATAGAGTTAGGAAAACCCCCCAGAACTTTACTTTTTCTGCTCTTCATAAATGCCCTCACATGCATTTTAAGTTTCAGGTGGTGGAACGAGAAGACTCGCCAGGTACGCTTTCACATTTTATAGTACCGTCTTTCTTCTGTCTTTTACTTACATGTTTTATGCTTGCATTAACCTACATGCATGAAAACAACATAAACTTGCATGTTAACCATAATCATACCCAAAACCAGAACTAAAATCAACCAAGATAAAATGCACCCCACAACATTCAAAATATAAAACAACTCAAGATTTAATCACAAACATCATACAAAACCAAAACTTCAACTAAACTAAGATGCCTCTATCGGATGATCGGGAATTCCTCGGAGGAGGTAACCTACGGTTGCTAACGAGGCTTCCCACCATTTAAATGAAATTATGGAACTCATTAAGTTGGGTTTAATAAGTTCATTTGGACTAAGTGAATGAAAACAGTGATGCCGGAACGAGGAAACTGTAGGATCCTAACCGGTGTCGCTCTAATCAACTTTAATATGCCCTCATAAAATTTAAATGTAGGATCCTAACCTGTGTCGCTCTAATCAACTTTAACATGCCCCCATAAAATTTAAAGAACTAGATCCTAACCGGTGTCACTCTAATCAACTTTAATATGCCCTCATAAAATTTAAAGAACTTCACCAAACCGGTGTCGCTCTAATCAACTTTAATATGCCCTCATAAAATTTAAAGAACTTCAAACATACTAATTGGTGTCGCTCTAATCAACTTTAATATGCCCTCATAAAATTTAAAGAACTTCAACCATAGGGACTGGTGTCACTCTAATCAACTTTAATATGCCCTCATAAAATTTAAAGAACTTCAACCATAGGGCCCACTGTTGCTCTAATCAACTTTAATATGCCCTCTATAAAATTTAAAGAACTTCAACCATAGGGCCACCTGATTTGACATTATAACTTGACACACTAAATAACTTAAACTCGTCATGGCAGAGGCTTGGAGCTAGCATGGTGGGCAGCACGGCCATCTTCAACAGCAAAACCTGTCTTCCCCATCTAAACCAATCTTCCTTCCTTTGACTTAAACAACAAAGCCATAGGACTTTGAGGTCGCTTGCTTATGCAACATAAATCCTCATCTTATCCTTAGGCCTTTGCATAGCCCTGCTATACAATATACTCCCTAACTCGTCTTAGGATTCCGAGGTTGTCGTTTGTCACGACCTAAATCCTCACATCTTCCAAGCTATTTGTGTGATCATTTCACACAAATGTAAGCCTTAACTAATAAAATTGGCAGGATGAAACACCTAAATATTTCTCCTCAAAACTAAAGCCAAACATTAAGATAGCTTAGGAAGTCACCGAGGTTCTCCTCTGGATCCATGACATCCTCTAGTTCTTCTTCCTTTGGATTCTACAATAAAATGTTCCGAATTTGAACTAATCCCCTTTCACACCTCTATGTCTGATTTCGTTGAAGAGTTTTACCCTTTGAAATTCCTTGAAGATAATATTCCTTGATTTTTATTGAGAGTCTTCTTAAGTGACTTTAGTCATTTAAGATGTAATTAACTATAGGGGCTTTCCCTTATAGGAAGCATGTCCGAACCCAGCTTAATATAAACCCTATTTAATCCTTTATATTAAATAGGGAAAGTTGTCGGCAAATACAAAGGTTTCACAGACCAAACGGACGTCATACTTTCCTTAGTTTATTTTGATGGAGCCTCATCCTCAAGTCTTGTGTTTATCCTTTGGGATAGATACAGTATTTGAGATACAGTGCTCTTTCATTTTAAACTATGAAAAATATGGAGTTAGTTTGATTTCATACTTCAATTTCCTTCCGAAGGGCGCGAAGGGATTTCGATTCCGGCGGCTTCTTACGGGCAACCCCACAAACCAAACCCGAAATAACACCGACAGCTTCTGGCGACTCCGTTGGGGACAAGCTTTTCTCTCCACACAAATCAAGAAATATTATCTTCACACATCGGTAATCTGTCCATGTCCCCCTTGGACCAAATTACCTTTCTTCCGTTGGCATACTTTACTCATTTCTATCTTGGGAAAGTACTGTAAACTCCTTGGACTTCAGGACTAGCTGTTCAACCATCTTTGAACAGAGGGGTTCAGAAGGCCATTAAGGACTCCTTAAATTTTTATGTGGGGTCGGACCCCCAATAGGTGTGTCGATGGACTAATTCCACCTGGGCATTTTCTGCCTAAATTTTCACGTGGGGTCGGACCCCCAATAGGTGGGTTGGTGCATTAACTTCACCTGGGCATTTTCTGCCACAAATTGGGTCCCGTACTGGGTCCTAAACATTCTCACAACTCCTTTCCACATTTGGTTTGATACTTCGCGAATTGAACCAACTCGTATTGTGCTGCGCGCACTTTGAGACATTAATTTAATTTTACACCCTTTTAAATAAAGATGTTAAATTACCTATAAATTAAGACCCACCCGGTCTACAGATTAACCTCTATTTCTTCAGTGCTTGCACTAAAGATTACAAGGTTTTTGGCCATATAGCTGACCCTAAGACTTTCTGTTTTAAAGCCTGCTGCGATGGCTTACCCAACGCTGACCTTTTCTTGCAACCTGCCGACGGACCGCAACGCCTGTAATGTCGCTCCCACCATCAAATTCAGAACTGGATTTGAAGACCTCGAGGTTATCCTCGGGAATGCCCCGTTCGTGGTAATGACGATCGCTGCCCCGGAAGTTCAAGAGCCGTCTGCAGAATTCAGTTTGAGCTGCCTTCAAGACTTCATTGCCGGTAAGAAGGCTAAAGCTGCCGTCATCAAGCCTACTATCCCCGCTGCTGCTAAGGGGAAGGAAGTGATGATTGTCGAAGATTCGACTGAAGGATTAACTGTTCCACCACCCGTGTTTGAAATCGAGTCAAGCTTAAGGACAATACCACTGACCCAAACTCAAAGGAGGAACCACAATAGGTGAGTTCGGAGGGCCATTACAACCCAGACTCTTGAGAACACACCTGATGAGAAGGAGCCTCATCAAATTGAAGAGATATTACCAGAAGTTTACCCACTCCTGCGAGGGAGTAGATTCCATCCTCTGACAGATACTGATGGATATGAGAGTATCCGGCAGATTGTTGCTGCATTACCATCACCTCATGGACATGGTGAGAAGGGAAAGAAATTCAGCCCCGCCCCCGAGTTAGTGCAGTCTTCAGAAGGCTTGCTACTAAAGAAGGATGTTCTGTTAGTGAATCTGCTGCATTACCATCACTTCATGGACATGGTGACGAGGGAAAGAAATTCATCCCCATCACCCGAGACATTACCATCACCTCATGGACATGGTGAGAAGGGAAAGAAATTCAGCCCCATCACCCGAGTTAGTGTAGTCTTCAGAAGGCTTGCTATTAAAGAAGTATGTTCTATTAGTGAATTCATTAGACGAGTGGGACATGCGATTTCCCCTCATGCCCCCGAGTTAGTGCAGTCTTCAGAAGGCTTGCTACTAAAGAAGGATGTTCTGTTAGTGAATCTGCTGCATTACCATCACTTCATGGACATGGTGACGAGGGAAAGAAATTCATCCCCATCACCCGAGACATTACCATCACCTCATGGACATGGTGAGAAGGGAAAGAAATTCAGCCCCATCACCCGAGTTAGTGTAGTCTTCAGAAGGCTTGCTATTAAAGAAGTATGTTCTATTAGTGAATTCATTAGACGAGTGGGACATGCGATTTCCCCTCGTATGAAGAATGAAATTTTGAAGGATATTAAGTCCGCTAGAATATCTTGTAAGTCAACTATAGAGTCACCTACCCGTGTTCCCGTTTGGCTCTGTTTGGGAAACCAAGTCGATATTGTTATGGTCACCACCGATCATACCACCACCAAAACCACAGGTCGCCAACCGATTAAGTCAAGACTGGGTCCTAGAGGTTCACCCGTTATTTCTACAATCGTGGAAAGAAAGACAAGACGATTACCTGACGATGTAGCCGGTCTACACCACGGAGAGCATACCTTCCCTCGACATACCGATGTCCCTACTAAGACGCCCCGTCCTGAGGCATCATCATTGAAAAGGAAGAAGGTATGGGTACCTAAGGTAGCTGCACCGATACAGTTCAGTGAACCTGCAAAACAAGAAGGAGAACGAATGCCTGAGATATCTGACATCGTCGCGACAATACCTAGCGAGATGGAGGAACAAGTTGAGGATTTCCATCAGGGTCCTCCAGATCTTAAAGCAATCAAGGAATCGATAATTGAAGAAAAAGTTGAGAAACTCAGGATTGAGATTTCTGAGTTAGCACGAGAACACGGAGTTTCTGTCAATAGTGACAACGAGGATTTTGATTACAGTGATTACTTGGAGGAAGATTTCATGGATGTCCATGTGATCGAAACCATAGCTACCACATTTGCGCGCGAGGCTCAACCACATACGGAAGAGAATGCCATAGACGAACTGCATAGAGTTATCCTCCTCAGGGATGAGCAAGTAGTTCTACTGGAGAAAAGAATAGAAGAGATGACTGCAGCTATGACCGCCATGGCCACCATTCAGGGGCAATCACAAGCACCGCGATTGGCTTCCCCAGAAATTAACCAGCCAAAAATCATACACATCGCAGATGAAAGAAGAGAGGCTACTTCGACAGATAAAGAAGAACAACCGAAGAAGGATTCTCCATCAAATGCCATGCCAGAAAAAGAGTTCAAGCAAATGGTTGAACAAGTGTGGGATGCCTTAGCCCAATCCAAGGGCGGTGCGTCAATTTTAAAGGGTATACCTTATCCGGAGGAATTTGATGCCGTGCCTTTTCCCAAGGGCTTTGTAACCCCGAACTTCAAGATATTCAATGGAACTGGAAATCCCAGACATCACATAGCACATTTTTTAGCCAATTGTGGAAACACAAGGAATAGTGAAGCTCTACTCTGCCAGCAGTTCGTTAGTAGCTTGTCAGGGATCGCTTTCGACTGGTACGCTGACCTGCCCAACGGGTGAGTTAAAACATTTTTTGAGTTGGAACAGTTATTTGTGAAAAGATTTACTGGAGCGCAGCATCATGTGTCTATTAGAGAACTCATGATGGAGAAGCAGAGGCCTAGTGAAACCTTGACAGACTATATTTTGAGGTGGAGAAACCTTAGCATGAAGTGTGAACCTCAACTACAAGAACATCAAGCGATTGAGATTCTACTCAAAAGCATTCATGGGCCAGTAGCTTTCGTGCTTAAGGGACTCACCATTAAATCCTTTGAGAAGCTACTTAGTAAAGTTAGCAGTCTGCAAGAAGAAATGAAGCACATGGAGCCACGTGAAAAGGATAAGGTAACCATAGTATTTGAAAAGAAATCAGGGGTAGTCACAACTATCGACAAAGGAAAGCAGCCGATAAAGATATATGCAGAAGATCATCAGCAATCCTCGTCACAGTACTCTCAGAAACAGGGCATTCAATCCNATTCACCAGAAAATTCGTCATCACCCAGGACAAAGAACAAGAAAAAGAAGAGCGTCACTGCCAAGATTAATAGCACAGGGGGGTAGGATAGGGGCTGCCTCTACTAGATTGGTTGTCTCGGATTTGGGGAAGAAAGTCCTCGAACGCTTGACTTTGTATGATTATCTTTTTGTCCCTCTGAGGGCTTATGAATATAATGGTTGTGATTTCGGCTATGTTTTGACTATTTCTGGTAATAACATGACTGATTATAACCAAGCTGGTTGCGATCTCAATCCTCAAATCGTACTTGAGTCCGATGAACTTGTTATCAAGTCTAAAGAAGACATCAACGATATCGCCTATGACAGCACCGATAACGAAGAGCCAACTCTTGAGCGTCACGGTGCACCGCTCGCCATCAACTTAGATCTTACCGATGAAGAGGAAAAGACACCAGAAGATTCAACAATGTTATCTCAAGAAGAAGAAGTCACAGAGGTCAACTTAAGGAGCGGAAAGGTATTACCACAAAGAACAGCTCCAGCAGACAAAGGAAAATAGATAATGACTCAAGAAGAGATACCCCCACCTCTGCCAGTGGAAGAGCCGCATAATCAAGATAAAATCGGAGGACCATAGAAACTAGATTACAACGTGCTAGCTCATCTTAGGAAGTTGCCTGCCCGACTAAGCATCTACGACGCTCTGATAGATAGCTCATCTTAGGAAGTTGCCTGCTCGACTAAGCATCTACGACGCTCTGATCCTGTCAAAGGCCCGATTAAGCATCTACGACGCTCTGATCCTGTCAAAGGAGATGAGAGAGTCTCTGGTTACACCTTTGCTAGATCCAGAAATTTTCTTAGCTCAGTTGGCTAGCACAGCCTCAGATGAAGTTTGCTCGTTGAAAGAACAGTCAGGGGTAACCTTTACAGACGAAGACTTGCTGCTCGGTACCGCTGACTATAAACGTCCGCTCTACATCTCTGTCAACATTGACAGATTTGTGTTATCCAGAGTTTTAGTGGATCCTGGAGCATCTCTTAACTTGATGAGTCTCGAACATTAGCATATTTGGATTTTGATATTCAAGAAATTATCCCCGATAAAATGATGTTAAGATGGATATTAGCATATTTGGACTTCGACATTCAAGAGCTCATCCCCGATAAAATGATGTTAAGAGGTATTTGTGTTATCCAGAGTTTTAGTGGATCCTGGAGCATCTCTTAACTTGATGAGTCTACGGACCGTTAACATATTTGGACTGTGACGTTCAGAAGCTCATCCCCGATAAGATGATGTTAAGAGGATTCAACCAAAAGGGAGAAATGACATTCAAGAAATCATCCCCGATAAGATGATGTTAAGAGGATTCAACCAAAAGGGCGACATTCAGAACTCATCCCCGATAAGATGATGTTAGGAGAATTCAACCAAAAAGGAGAAATAGCCCTTGGATCAATCTCATTACTTATGAAGGTTCGAGAACTCGTAACAACCGTTAAATTTCATATCATCAACGCCGAGACCTCTTTTAACGCTCTATTGGGTCGACCGTGGATTCATGAGCATAACATGGTTCCATCATCCCTACATCAGTGCATTAAATACCACAAAGATGGTAAAGAAAATTGCATCAAGGGAGACCTACAACCGTTTTCAGTGCATGAAGTTGGTATCCATGAAGATGTTGCCTACTACGCACCTACAAAGAAGACTGTCTTCTCCCGCAAGATTTTGACAAACAAAGATAAAGATTCAGAGATGTCACAAAAAGAAGGCCATACAACTCTGCTTCAACAACCTTCTACCACTCCCTTACACCGAGTTGGTGGAGGTTCTTCTAGTTCACGCACCCGAGGTCGAGGTCGGGGACGCGGACGAGGAAAGATCAATTTAATTGTTGAATAGAATAGGCCAACTATCAACATTGGTGATGAAGACAGTTCTGAAGAAGAGGTAATGATGACAAAACAGAAGAAGCCTCAGTACGAGATATCCCTAGAAGATATAGAGAGAAATGAATATGAAACTATGTACAATCGGATAAACCACTATGTGAATACTATGACCCTCACTTCGATTCTCCCTCAAAAGGTCGAGAGTTTAGAGGTCAAGGAAGTCCGTAGTGTTGGTTCAAAGTCGATCAAATTTTACCACGCTTCTTCCTCTACTGAGCTTGAAAAACCTGTAAATTTTGATGTTGATTCTAATGAATTAATGGAATTATCTTTTGGTTACTTCTCGCCTTTACTCCAATTCTCCCTCAAAAGGTCGAGAGTTTAGAGGTCAAGGAAGTCCGCATAGTGTTGTTATGATCCTCACTCCGATTCTCCCTCAAAAGGTTGAGAGTTTAGAGGTCAAGGAAGTCCATAGTGTTGGGTAAAGTCGATCAAATTTTACCACGCTTCTTCCTCTACTGAGCTTGAAAAACCTGTAAATTTTGATGTTGATTCTAATGAATTAATGGAATTATCTTTTGGTTACTTCTCGCCTTACCTCTACTTAGCTTGAAAAACATGTAAATTTGGATGTTGATACTAATGAATTAATAGGGGTCAAGGAAGTCCGTAGTGTTGGTTCAAAGCCGATCAAATTTTACCGTGCTTCTACCTCTATTGAGCTTGAAAAACATGTAAATTTGGATGTTGATTCTAATGAATTAGTGGAACTGCCTTTTGGTGGAAAAATATGTAAATTGGGATGTTGATGCTAATGAATTAGTGGAATTGCCTTTTGGTTATTTCTCGCCTTGTGTTCAAAAGTTAATTCAACAGGGACACTACCAAAAAAATGCCAAAAGATAAATTTCAACGCTTTGAAAAATTGTGGAATACTAAAAGACGAACTCCCAATTCAAAAGAAGGTCTCGGATTTGGTACAGGTGGACCAGTCGATGATTCTGAATTTTGCAAAGTTGTTACTAGTGAGTCAGAAGAGGATTGCCTCGATGGAGAGGATGACTCTATCGATCAACCAATAGAAGATGCTCCGCCATAATTTGAAGAAGAAATTAAATCCACCATCGATGAATTGAAGGAGATTAACCTCGGGACTGAAGAACGACCCTGGCCTACATTTATAAGTTCTCTACTTAATGACAAAGAATCTGCAGAACTGGTCAAACTATTAGCAAATTTCAAAGATTGCTTCGTGTGGAGCTATGATGAAATGTCAGGACTGTTAGCAGAGGTTGCAGTCCATAAACTTGGGGTGGACAAGAATGTAATCCCAGTAAAGCAAGCTCCCAGGAGAATGCGCCTCGAAATAGAATAACAAGTCATCGCCGAGGTAAAGAAGTTGATAAACGCTAACTTTGTTAAAGAAGAGCAGTACCCCACGTGGTTAGCTAATATTGTACCAGTTAAAAAGAAAAATGGACAGATCCGCATTTGGGTCGACCTCAGAGACTTGAACAAGGCATGTCCAAAAGACGAGTTCCCACTACCTATATCGGAGATGATGGTGGACATCGCTTCAACACATGAAATTTTATCCTTCATGGACGGATCGTCGAGGTATAACCAAATCAAGATGACCCTCGAGGATGCAGCACTTATAGCTTTCAGAACATTGATTGGAATCTTCTGCTACACAGTGATGTCGTTCGGCCTAAAGAACGCCGAAGCAACATATCAGCGTGCAATGACGAAGATCTTTGACGACCTCATTCACAATCAAGTAGAATGCTACGTAGATGATCTGGTCATCAAAAGTAAATGAAAAATAGACAATTTGTATGATTTGAGGATTGTGTTTGAATGATTACGACGATATAACCTTAAAATAAATCCCTTAAAGTGCGTCTTTGGCGTTACCTCCGGGAAATTTCTAGGATTCGTTGCCTGTCATCAAGGAATCAAGATCGACCCGGATAAGATTAAAGCTATCTTGGAAATGCCTCCCCCTAGAACCTTGAGACAGCTACGTTCCTTCCAGGGGAAGTTGGCATATCTGAGACGCTTTATTTTTAATCTCTCAGGCAAGTGTCANACTTACAACTTTCAGAACACCAATTGGAATCTCTGCTACACAGTGATGTCGTTCGGCCTAAAGAACGTCGGGGCGACATATCAGCGTGCAATGATGAAGATTTTTGACGATCTCATACACAATCAAGTAGAATGCTATGTGGATGATCTGATCATCAAAAGTAAACGGAAAATAGACCATTTGTACAATTTGAGGATTGTGTTGGAACGATTACGACAATATAACCTTAAAATGAATCCCTTAAAGTGCGCCTTCGGCGTCACCTCTGGGAAATTTCTAGGATTCGTTGTCCTTCATCGGGGAATCGAGATCGACCCAGATAAGATTAAAGCTATCTTAGAAATGACTCCCCCTAAAACCTTGAAGCAGCTACATTCCTTCCATGGGAAGTTGGCATATCTGAGACGCTTTATTTCTAAAATCTCAAGTAGGTGTCAGCCTTTCTTGGCATTAATTAAAAAGGACGCCAAATTTATTTGGGAAGAAAAATGCCNCAAGTGTCAGCCTTTCTCAGCATTAATTAAAAAGGACGCCAAATTTATTTGGGAAGAGAAATGCCAGTGGGCCTTTGAGGATCTTTCTCGGCATTAATTAAAAAGGATGTCAAATTTATTTGGGAAGAAAAATGCCAGCGGGCCTTTGAGGAGTTAAACAGTATTTAATAACACCGCCTGTTTTGGTAGCCCCTATCCCAGGGAAACCGTTGATACTTTATAGCGCGGCTTTAGATGACTCTCTTGGAGCCCTCTTAGCCCAAGTCAATGAGGAAGGAAAAGAAAATGCTCTCTACTATTTGAGTCGTCGTCTAATACCGACGGAGGTAAGGTATCCACCTATTGAGAAGCATTGTCTAGCGCTAATTTTTGCCGCTCAAAAACTTAGACATTACATGCTTTCTCATAAGATCACCCTAATTTTGAAAGTTAATGCATTGCAATATTTGATGACCTGACCAACACTCTCCGGACGTTTAGCGAGATGGTCAATGATCTTATTGCAATTTGATATAAATTTTGTGCCCCTCTGTGCTATTAAGGGACAGATTTTAGCAGATTTTCTCGCTGCACACCCAATGCCAACTGGGTCCTCTCTCAACGACGAGTTACCAGACGAGCAGATACTACAAATGGAATTTTCTAGTGCGCAACGTTGGGAAATGTACTTCGACGGTGCTTAATCAGCCAGGAAAAATAAGAGATCAGGCACAGTTACACCAGGCAAGGCAGGGATTGGTTTGATCTTTATTACGCCAGATAAAGGTATGTTGAGGTTTTCGTACCACCTGACGGAGCCATGTTCCAACAATGAAGCTGAGTATGAAGCCTTAATCGCCGGATTGGAATTGGCAATTTTGATGGATATAACAAACATCGCCATTTATGGCGATTCTCAACTTGTCATGCAGCAAATTGCCAGACAATACAGAATTCTAAAACCAAGATTTGCGGAATACCATCTGTACGCGATGAAGCTCCTGGAGCAGATTCCTGAGGTGACTTTCTACCAGATTTCTAGGGGAGATAATGCTCATGCCGATGCTTTAGCAAAACTCGCTAAGGAAATGGCATGTCCCCCGGAGGATTCCATCGAAGTCATGGTGCAAGGAAGACGAGTTATGCCTCGAAGCGACTTTGAAACCCTACACAAACTCGGAAAACAAGAAACCGTGAATACAGTTGCAAACATCAAAAAAGATTGGCACAAGCCATTAATAGAATATTTGCATACTGGAAAGCTGTCAGATGACAAGTCTGAGGCACACCACATCACAAGAAGGGCCATGTCTTATGCCCTCGTGGGAAATGTTCTCTACAGTAGAGGACAAGTTTAAGGCGCACCACATCACAAGAAGGGCCATGTCTTACGCCCTGGTGGGAAATATTCTCTACAGAAGATCGTTCGGACCAAATGTGGGCTATGGTGTTTGAGCCAAGCTGAGGCACAAAATATTGTCAAAGAGGTACATGCCAGATTTTGTGGCGCTCACCAGTCGGGACAAAAAATGAAAATGAAGATTAAAAGACTCAGATATTATTGGCCAGCAATGATGTCCGATTGCATGGATACCGCCAGAAGATGTCACCAATGCCAGGTGCATGGGGTGGCCTTACACCAGCCTCCGAATGTGCTACACCCAACTGTTGCCTCGTGGTCATTCGAGTGTTGGGGCACAGACATTATAGGTCTGATAGACCCTTCTTCTTCTAAACGACACAGATTCATACTTGCCGCTACGGATTACTTCTCCAAATGGGCAGAGGCAGTACCGTTACGTGAGGTTACGACACAATACGTCCTTCATTTTTTCAAAAGCCAAATCGTCTACCGTTTTGGAGTACCGCGAAGAATAATCTCTGACAATGGGACAGCTTTCAAAA
>JXCR01147607.1:73539-115283 GCA_002079205.1 Phalaenopsis hybrid cultivar
CCTCTATGTCCGATTTTGTTGAAGTGTCTTACCCTTTGAAATTCCTTGAAGATAATATTTCTTGATTTTTATCGAGAGTATTCTTAAGTGACTTTAGTCATTTAAGATGTAATTAACTATAGGGGCTTGCCCTTATAGGAAGCATGTCCGAACCCAGCTTAATATAAATCCTATTTACTCTTTTATATTAAATAGGGGAACTTGTCGGCAAATACAAAGGTTTCGCAGACCAAACGGACGTCATACTTTCCTTAGTTTATTTTGATCGAGCCTCATCCTCAAGTCTTGTGTTTATCCTTCGAGATAGATACAGGATTTGAGATACAGTGCTCTTTCATTTTAAACTATGAAAAATATGGAGTTAGTTTGATTTCATACTTCAATGTCCTTCCAAAGCGGGTGAAGGGATTTCGATTCCGACAGCTTCTTACGGGCAACCCCACAAACCAACCCGAAATAACGCCGACACCTTCCTCCAAAGGTACTGATAGACTTCGATTAATCAGATAAACTATAGTGTTAACTGCTTCAACCCAAAACTATTTTGACAAGTCTATATGCAACCTCATGCTCCTAGCACGCTCTGTGATTTTTTGTTCATGCGCTCAGCTACACTATTCTGTTACGATATTCTTAGAACAATGAACTCATGTTTGACCCCCTATGTAAGCCAAAAATTCTTGAACTTTTGGTCATCTATTATCTGATCTAAGAAACTTCAGCTTGAAGTCTATCTTGTTTCCTAGCATAATCTTCCATTTCTTAAAGTCTTCAAACTCATCAGAGTTCTTCTTTAATAAATAAACCCATATCTTTTTGGTGTGATCATCAATGAATGTGACAAAATAGCGATAACCTCTAATAGACTAAAGTGGAGTAGCACCTCATACATTAGTATGCACTAACACTATTTTCTTCAATTTCACCACTAACTTGCTCTTGGAGAAAGAAACTTTCTTTTGCTTGGCATAAATACAGTCTTGACAGAATTCCAAATTAACTGATTTCAAACCTTGAATTTTATTCTTTAAAAGTAGGGACTTCAAACAGTTCTCTCTCATATGGACAAGCATACGGAGCCACAGACTTACATCCACCCTAGTTCTAGCCACATCAATGAAATCAGTCATTTCATTGATCAAATAAAGGGTGCCTTCATTATTTCCTCAAGCTGCACTAATGCCTCCTATTCACCTTCCAAAAATCACTTATGCAAATACTCACAATCCTTGACTTTCCCAACTAGCACACAGAAATAAGATTTCTCTTCAAACTTGCAGAATGTCTTCAGTGAGCTTCCAGACTATTCCACTTGGGAACTTGGAACTAACATCACCATTTTTTACTATGTTGCAGGTCTTGTTATCTCCTAAATAAACCTTTCCTAGATCACTTTGAGTGTAATTTTTTAAATTCCTCTTTATTAGGGAAAGCATGAAAAGAGGTACATGAATTCACTATCCTGGATTAAGCACTAACTTGGGACAGCACCAAAGAGTCATTTTAGATTTTACCACTGAAGATATTAGATGAGAAACTACTATTTTTTCCCACACGAGCAGCTTTTCTTAGAGATTTTCAGTCCTTCTTGAAATTCCTCTTCTTGCCACAGTTCCAGCAGTCTCCTCTACTTGACTGAGGCTTTCCTTTCTTGGGATAGAATCTACCTCTGCCAGTATTTCTGCCCAGATTCATTCCCCTATTATTAGCATTCAAAGTAGAAACTGAAGATTCACCATTCACCATTTTTTTACAAACTTCTTCATTTAGCTTCAGACCCGTGAAATGATCAAATTTCAACTTTAAAGTTCCTGAAAAATTACTTATCGTTGTCACCAAACCATCCCATTTTTTTGGTTATGAAGATAGTATCATCAGTGCTCTAACCTCATCATTAAGCTTGATCCCCACATAATACAACTGACTCGCCACAGTCTTAAAGTTGTTGAAATGCTCTGCCAATGACCTACCTTCCACCATCTTCATGTTGAATAATTTCTTCATTATAAAATCCTTATTGAAAGCATAAGGTTTTTCATACATCTTAGACAGTGTTTTCATGAGATCCGCCAAAGTCTTCTCATTCACAATGTTGAATGCAACATGACTCAAGCTTCATTGTGATACCTTGTAGTGATAAGTACAGTATTTTTTTATATAACAAATGCTCTACCTATATCTACTTGAAAGCAAAGTTCATCCCATTGAACTTCTCCAACTTCAATCTTTCTTCCTCAGCAATTAATCCCATTCAAATCAACCCCCATGTTGAAACAAGTTTGTCAGCACTTGCCTGTTTGAAGCTGTCGGTCGCCAGAATCGAAATCTTGTTGCCCGCTTTGGAAGAGCATTTAATTTACTTATATATATAAGTTTAGAAAAAAATGGAATCAAAATTTTTTCTTTTTTAAATGAAACAGCACTATACCTCAAACCCTGTATCTATCCCAAAGGATAAAAATAAGACGTGAGGATGAGGCTCGATCAAATAAACTAAGAAATATATGACATCTGTTTAGTCTGTGAAATCATTTTATTTGCGAACATGTTTCTCTATTTAATACAAAGAATTAAATAAGCTTTATATTAAGCTAGGTTTGGAAAAGCATCCTTAAGGGAAAGCCCTTATAGTTTATTACAACTTAGATAACTAAAGTTACCTAAGAAAACTCTCGATAAAAATCAGGAAATGTTATCTTCAAAAAGGTCAGAGGATAGGACTTTTCAATGAAATTCAACATAGAAATATGAAAGGAGAATAGCTCAAATTTGGAACATTTTGTTATAGAATCTAAAGGAAGAGAGAGACTAGCAAATGTCATGGATCCGGAGGAGAACCTCGGTGACTTCCCGGTCTATCCTAATGTTTGGCTTTAATTTTGAGGAGAAATGTTTAAGTGTTTCATCCTGTCAATTTTATTATTTTAGGGCTTACATTAGTTTGAAACAATCACACAAATAGCCTGAAAGATATGAGGGTTTAGGTCGCTACGAACGACAACCTCGGAATCTTAAGACGAGTTAGGTCTTATATTGCACAGCATGATTGTGCAAAGGCCTAAAAACAAATTAAGAATTTTTGTTACAAAGTTATATGCCTAAAATATATAGTATTTTTAGACACATTTTTATATCTATTTTTGAGATATTGCGCTTTAATGGAATATATTTTTGTGTTTTTCTTTCAGGTACAAGAAAAAAGGTGAAAATTCCTAAAGGAGGGAAAAAGGATCAAATTTAGAGCAAATATGTGAAAAAATGGGAAAACGTGTTTTGGTGCCTAAGCACCAGATCCGATGCTTAAGCTCTAGTTAAACAGATAAGGTCGTGCGTAAGGGTCAAAGGCACCGCACTTAAGTAGTAGTGGCAGTTATTGGATGAGTAAATTGGGTTATTGTAAATTTTGAAGAGGTTTTTGAGGCACCTATTGGCTTAATAGGTGCTTAAAACCACCATAGATGAAAATTATTGTGAAAGGATGCATTTCTTGAGGGAAATACATCAAATCAAGACACATTTTGAAGAGATACCAAGGAACCTTTAGAGAATTTTAAAATAAGGAAGTTTGAGACTTCGAAAGGGGTCTTGAAAGTACTAGTAAAGTTTTAAAAGTTCTAAAATTGGGGAGTTAGTTGGAGAGATTTAAATCCATGTACTTCATTTACTTCTTTATTTGGCCAATCCAGATGTTAAAATTTGATGTGAGAGTAAGTAAGAACCGGAATGGTATTGTCTCAGTCAAAAGTTGGAAAGAATGACATGAGGTTGTATGAATGAGAATGTAGTTCATCTGATTGAGTTCAAATAAATAGGGAAATGTTCATTGAAGGGTGTAGAGTTAGAGGACTTTAAAGTGACAGGTTAAATCCCCTAACTTGGTTTATTGTTTTAGGTTCTGATACGAGATGTTAGCCCTAAGGTGGAGGGAATTGAGGGAACTCTAGAGTGAGAGCTAGTATCTTCCCTACCTAGCTGGTCTTCAGAACTATTCAATAACTCTGGAGTGAGAGCTAGTATCTTCCCTGCCTAGCCGGTCTTCAGAACTATTCAAACTTTGCTCTAGAGTGAGAGCTAGTATCTTCCCTGCCTAGCCGGTCTTCAGAACTATTCAAACTTTAAGGAGGGAATCGAGGGAACTTTAGAGTGAGAGCTAGTATCTTCCCTACCTAGCTGGTCTTCAGAACTATTCAAACTTTAAATTAGCCAATTTTCTTTATAGCATCTCTAGTAAGGGTCTGCCTAGCCGATCTTCAGAACTATTCAAACTTTAAATTAGCCAATGTTCTTTATAGCAACTCTAGTAAGGGTAAAGAATGTTTTTTTATTTGGCACAACACAATATGCATACTTCCCCAACAGAATTCCTATACTTATTATTGATTCATGATAAGGTGAAAGCTATTTTCATATTTAGTGATTTTCTTCTACAAAAGCTCAAGTTATCTTTTTAAGTTTGTTATGTTTTTGTCAAAATATTAAATTACCAAAAATTATTAAACTTTATTTATTACAAAAATGTCTTTAGTTTAAATAGTTGTCTTTCTAAAATTAGAAAGTTTTTCAAAAAGTGCATATTGTATATCTTCCCTGTGGGTTCGATATTCAGGTCTTAATCAAAAAGTCCTATATTACTTGATAACAATATGTATACTTGCGTAGTATCACAATATATATAAATTTAAAATTCAATTATTATTTTTGTTCAAGATCAATTTTTTGTTTTATTGTGAAATAAGGAAATATAAGTGAAAAATATAATCAGAATTATTGTTATATTATAGCATATAAGCATTTTTTGGATCAAGTTTTTGGCGCGGTTGCCGGGGAAGTGAAGTAAAAATTATAAAGAGTCTATTGATTTAAAAGCAAATTTTTATTTTTAGAAAGTATTATTTAAACTTTAAGTTATTGTATTTTATTTTTTGTGTCTTTAGTTTTATTTTTATTTTATGTTAGTGTATGCGTAGTTCAGGTTCTGAAGAACTAGTGCCCTACGATTCTGAATTAGAGAGAACTTTTAGAAAAATCAGAGAAACCAAAAAAATTAAAAATCTTGAAAAAACCAAAAGAATTATAGAAATGGCAAACCAAAATGATCAAAATGCTGAAATTCTTCAAGAGTTTAGACCTTTAAGAGATTATGCCAACCCTACTATTGATGAACTTCATTGTAGTATTCAAAAACCTACTATAGTGGCTAATTCATTTGACCTTAAACCTGATATTATCCAAATGATATCAAATAATTAGTTTTGGGGATCACCAACTGAAGATCCAAATTTACTTTTCTAGAATTGTGCGCTACATTTAAATACGATGGTGTGTTAGATGATGCCATAAGATTTAGGTTATTTCCTTTCTCACTTAGGGATAAAGCTAAGATATGGTTGAATTCATTAGCACCTAGATCTATCTGAGCTTGGGGCAATTTAGCACAAAAGTTCCTTGCTAAATATTTTCCACCATCAAAAACTGCGAAGCTTAGAAATGATATTTCATCTTTTAATCAGTTTGAAGGGGAATCTATTTATGAAGCATTGGAAAGATTTGAAGAACTCTTAAGAAATTTTCCACACCATGCTATACCAGATTGATTAATAATTCAAACATTTTATAATGAATTAGTTGGAGCTCTTAGATCAATTATTGATGTCGCTGCTGGTGGTTCATTGATGTCAAAACCATTTCATGATGCCTATGTTTTAATTGAAGAAATGGCTACCAATACTTTTCAATGGCCTTCTGAGAAGGTGAATCCTAAGAAAGTAGCCAATATTCATGAATTTGATGCATTTACTATTTTAGCAAATCAAGTTGCTGCAATTTCAAGAAAGTTAGACTAATTTAGAATGAATTTTTCTTAAGCAATTTCATGATTGAAGAGAATTTATTAGGCCAAATGGTAGATTCTCAAGCATCATTAGAAACTTTGAATGCCATAAATAATAAGCAGAATAACCCATATTTAAATTATTGTAGCCCAAGTTGGAAGAACCATCCCAACTTTAATTGGAATAACAATTCAAGTGGTAATAATTAGCAATGGGGGAACAACCAAGTAAACTCATTGGGGAACTGGAACAACCAAGGGAATAATAATTATATATCTACTTATCCTCTATGTTTCAATAGTAATACACAATTTAAGGAGAAGATTTTGTCTATAGAAGAAGTGGTGTTACAAATGAGAAATCAATTACAAAGTCAAGGAGCTACAATATGGAAAAATAACAAATTTATTAAGTAATATTTCCCAAGGAGAACTTCCTAGTAATACTGAATCAAATCCAAATGACCAGAATAAAGAGCAAGTAAAAGTCGTTCAACTTAGAAGCAAAAGAGAGTTGGAAGGTAGGGTTCAAAGAGAAATTGAAGTAGATAGAGAAGAAATTGAAGAATCAAAAGAGGATGCTCCAAAAGATTTTGAAAAACCTATTTCTCCATTAAAAATTGATTTAAAAAAACCACCACCTTCATTTCCTCCGAGACTTCGTCAGATGAAGTTCGATAAGCAATTTTCAAAATTATTGGAAATATTTAAGAAGCTTACAAATAATATTCCATTTGTTGAAGCCTTAGAATAAATGTCAAGCTATGTAAAGTTTATGAAGGATATTCTCAATAGAAAAATGAAGTTTGAAGACAATGAGACTGTTGCACTTAATGTGGAGTGCAGTGCTATAATTCAGAAAAAGCTTTCTGAAAAGCTTAAAGATCCTGGTAGCTTTACAATTCCATATGCAATAGGAGACAAATTGTATGGGAAAGCTTTATGTGATTTAGGTGCAAGCATTAACCTTTTGCCACTATCAATATTCAAAACATTGGGATTAAGATAAATAACCCATAATACTGTAACTCTGCAGTTAACAAATTGTTTGATAACATACCCTAAAGGAGTTATAGAAGATGTCTTAGTGAAGGTAGATCAATTTATCTTTCCTGTTGATTTCATTGTGTTAGCTATGGAGGAAGATAAAGAGATACCTATCATTTTGGGGAGACCTCTCCTAGGCACAGGAAGAGCAATGATAGATGTGTAGAAAGAGGAACTAATAATGCACGTCAATGATAACTGTTACTTTTAATATTTGAAGATCAATGAAATATCCTACAAATGGTAAAGATGATGAATCTTATACGATGGATGTTATAAGATATCTAAGTGAATGTCATTTCAAAATAACTTATGAAGAAAAATCTGAAGAAAAAGATTTAGAACACGAGCAAGAAGTGGAATTAGATCAATGTGAACAACTTTTTAAGGAAGATTGAAACTATGTTCGAGAAAGTTTTGAAATTTTGGACACAATAGACAAATATGAATCATTTTGTCCATAAATTGAAAAGCCTTCAGAACTTGAGTTGAGGTTACTTCTTGAACATTTAAAATGTGCTTTTTCAGGAGATTCCTCTATTTTACCAGTTATAATTTCCTTAAAATTAACGTAGAAGAAGAAGAAATGTTGATGAAAATTTTGAAAAATTTAAGAAAGCCTCTGGATGGACAATTGCTGATATTAAAGGAATCGTTCCTTCAATTTGTATTCATAGAATTCATATGGAAGAGAATTGTAAACCCAGAGCTGATCCTTAAAGGAAACTGAATCATGTTATGAAGGAAGTTGTTAAGAAAGAAATTTTAAAGTGGTTTGATGCTAGAATTATCTACCTATTTCAGATAGTGAATGAGTTAGTCCAATTCACTGTGTTCCTAAGAAAGGAGGAGTAACTGTAACTGTGACTGAGCATAATAAATTAGTACCTACTAGACAAGTTACAGGGTGGTGAATATGCATTGCTTAAAAAAAATTAAATCTTGCCACTAGGAAAGATCATTTTCCATCACCCTTTCTAGATCAAATGCTGGAAAAACTAGCTGAGTATAAATACTTTTGTTTTCTGGATGGATATGCCGGTTATCATCAAATACAAATATCTCCTAAGGATTAAGAGAAAACAATTTTTACCAGTCCTTATGGTGCTTTTGTTTTTAGAAGGATGCCCTCTGGTTTATGTAATGCCCCTGCTACATTTCAAAGATATATGATGACATTTTTTTGTGATTTAATTGAAAAAGGGATTGAATTATTCATGGATGATTTTTCAGTGTTTGGAACTTCATTTGATTCATGCTTAGAACATTTATCTAAAGTTCTTAAGCACTGTGAAGAAATAAATTTAGTCCTTAATTAGGACTTAAAACATTTATCTAAAGTTCTTAAGCACTGTGAAGAAACAAATTTAGTCCTTAATTGGGAAAAAACCAATTTATGGTAGTAGGAGGAATTGTATTAGGTCACCAAATATCATAAAATAGTATGGAAGTAGATACTGCTAAAATTCAAGTGATTGCTAATTTACCTTATCAAAAAAATGTAAGGGAAATTAGAAGTTTTTAGGATATGCTGGATTCTACAGGCAATATATTAAAGAATTTTCAAAGATTACTAAGCATTTATGCCATTTACTGGAGAATGATGCAATTTTCAATTTTAATGAAGAATGCCTAAAAGCTTCTATTTTATTAAAAGAAAAATTAATCACTACACCAATTATAGTTTCACCAAACAGGAGAAAGCCTTTTTAATTAATATGTGATGCTAGTGATTGTGCTATAGCAGTTGTTTTAGGACAAAGATATGATAAAATTTTCACAGTAATTTACTATGCTAGTAAAACTCTTAAAGAAACTCAAATCTATTATACAACAACTATAAATAGTATATACTTTTAAAAAATTTAGATCATACTTAATTGGAACTCAATGTGTAGTGCATACAGATCATTCTACTTTTAAGTACTTAATGAAAAAGAAGGATGTTAAACCTAGACTTATAAGATGGATTCTTCTTTGCTACTAAGTACTTAATGAAAAAGAAGGATACTAAACCGAGACTTATAAGATGGATTCTTCTTTTACTTCATTCTGCTATTAAGTGCTTAATGAAAAAGAAGGATACTAAACTGAGACTTATAAGATGGATTCTTCTTTTACAAGAATTTGATTTTGAAATGGTAGATTGAAAGGGGACTGAAAATCAAATTGTGATCATTTGTCCATGCTTGAGTTAGAAAAACCACTCTGTTTTGAAAAAGAAATTAATGAACATTTTCCACATGAAAAGTTGTTTACTATTAATGAGTGGCGTGCTACGAGGTGTGACGACACTGTAAACTTTAGTGTTAGTGAAATTATACCTATGGAATGGAATACAAACAAAAGAGAAAATTAATTTCTGAAGCTAAGACTTATTTTTGGGTTGACCCATTTTTATATAAATAAGGAAAGAATCTAATTATTTGAAGATGTGTACCATTAGAAGAAACTTATGAAATTATCCAAAAATGTCAAAATTCTGATTTTGGGGGACATTTTGGTTTTGATAAAACAACATACAAAATTTTACATTTTGGATCCTATTGGCCTACATTTTTTAGAGATGTTAATGCTTATATCAAAACTTGGGGTAAATTTCAACAAGTAGGTAATATTTCTAGAAGAAATGGGATGCCCCTCAATTTAATGCTAGAAGTTGAAATAGTTGATGTTTGGAGATTAGATTTCATGGGACCATTTATACCATCTTTCAAAAATTTATATATTTTTTGTTAGGCAGTGGACTATGTATCCAAATGGATAGAAGTTGTTGCTTTACCTCGAGGTGATGCTCAAGGTATTGCAAAATTTTTGAAAATGAACATATTTTGTAGATTTGGGATGTCGAGAGTTATCATTACTGATGAGGAAAGTCATTTCAGAAGTGTCATAATGGAGAAGTTATTAAAGAAATATCATATAAATTATAGAATTGCGACTACTTATCATCCTCAAACACCTCATACAAGTGGTTTGGTTGAATTATCAAATCGGGAAATTAAAAGAATTATGAAAAAATCTATGAATCCAACAAAAATGGATTGGTCAGTCAAACTTGACTATGCTTTGTGGGCTTATAGGACTGCATACAGAACTCTTATAGAAATCTCCCCATATAAGCTAATATTTGAAAAAGTTTGTCACTTACCAGTTGAACTTGAGCATAAAGCATATTAACCGATTAAAGAGTTCAATTATAATTTGAAAGATGCTAGTGAGAAAAGATTATTGCAATTAAATGAGCTTGAAGAGATAAGGAATGAATCTTTTGAGAGTGCTGAGATTTATAAAGAAAAGATGAAGATGTGGCTTGATCGAAGGACTCTTACTAAAAAATTTCAGTCAGGGCAACAAGTTTTGCTATATAATGCAAGATTGAAATTATTTCCAAGAAAACTTAAGTCCAAGTGGATGGGCTCATTTGTTGTGATAAAAGTTTATCCTTATGGAGTTGTGGATAATAAAGATCTTAAGTTTAAGAAAATATTTAAAGATAATAGACATAGACTGAACCTTATGGGTAATCTTTAGTGCAAGCACCGAGAATAGAGGTTGATCTGTAGACCGGGCGGGTCTTAATTTTTGGGTATTTTTAACATCTTTGTTAAAAAAAGGTATAAATTTTAATTAATATAAGAAAATTTCAAAGTGCGCGCAGCACAACATGATTTAGTGTAATTTGCGAAATAGAAAATCAAATTTGGAAGGGAGATGTGAAGAAATTTTAGGACCCAGTGCGGGACCTAATTAGTCGCAGAGAATGCCAAGGTGGAATTAGTCCACCGACACACCTATTGGGGATCCGACCCCATATAAAAATATAAAAGAGTCCTTAATGGCCTTCTAAACCCCTCTGTTCAAAGATGGTTGAACAACTAGTCCTGAAGTCCAAGGAGTTGGCCATACCTTCCCAAGACAGAAATGGGTAAAGTATGTCAACGGAAAAAGGGTAATTTAGTCCAAGAGGGACATGGACACATTACCAATGTGTGAAAGTAATATTTCTTGATTTGTATGGAGAGAAAAACACATCCCCAGCAGAGTCGCCAGAAGCTGTCGGCATTATTTCGAAGTTGGTTTGCGGGGAATAGCTTGTAAGAAGCTGTCGGTTACCGAAATTCAAATCCCGTCACCTGCTTCAGAAGGACGTTGAAGTATGAAATCAAACTGACCCCATATTTTCATAATTTAAAATGAAAGAGCATTGTACCTCAAATCATGTATCTGCCCCGAAGGATAAATACAAGACTTGAGGATGAGGCTCGATCAACTAAACTAAGGAAAGCATGACGTCCATTTGGTCTGCGAAACCTTTATATTTGTTGACAAGTTCCCCTATTTATTATAAAGAATTAAATAGGGTTTATATTAAGCTGTGTTCGGACATGCTTCCTATAAGGGCAAGCCCCTATAGTTAATTACATCTTAAATGATTAAAGTCACCTAAGAAGACTCTCAATAAAAATCAAGAAATATTATCTTCGAGGAATTTCAAAGGGTAGGACTCTTCAATGAGATCAGACATACAGGTGTGAAAAGGGAGTTGGTTCAAATTTGAAATATCTTATTGTAGAGTCCAAAGGAGGAAGAACTAGGGGATGTCATGGTTCCGAAGGAGAACCCCGGTGACTTCCCAAGCTATCCTAATGTTTGGCTTCAGTTTTGAGGAGAAAATTTTAAGTATTTCATCCTATCAATTTTATTAGTTAGGGCTTACATTCGTATGAAATGATCATGCAAATAGCCTAGAAGATGTGAGGGTTTAGGTCGTAACAAACGACAACCTCAAAATTCTAAGACGAGTTAGGGCTTATATTATATAGCAGGGCTATACAAAGGCCTAAACATAAGGTGAGGATTTACGTTGCATAAGAAAGAAACCTCAAAGTCCTATGGCTTTGTTGTTTAAGTCTAAGGAAGGAAGATTGGTTTAGCTGGGGAAGTAGGTTTTGCTATTGAAGATGGTTGTGCTGCCCACCATGCTAGCACCAAGCTCCTTGCCGCGATGAGTTTGAGTTATCTAGTGTGTCAAGTTATAATGTCAAATCAGATGGCCCTATGGTCGAAGTTCTTTAAATTTTATGAGGGCATATTAAATTTGATTAGAGCGACACCGGTTAGGATTCTACGGTTCCCTCGTTCCAGCACCACTATTTTCTATTGGATTCACTTAGTTCAAATGAACTTACTAAACTCAACTTAATGAGTTTCATAATTTCATTTAAACCGTGGGAAGCCTCATTAGCAACCGTAGGTTCAGGGATTCCCGATCATCTGATAGAGACATCTTAATTTAGTTGAAGTTGTAGTTTTGTGTGATGTATATGATTAAATTTTGAGTTGTTTAATATTTTGAATGTTGTGGGGATGAATTTTATCTTGGTTGATTTTAATTTTGGTTTCGGGTTATGGTTATTGTTAACATGCAAGTTTATGTAGGTAAATGCAAGCATAAAACATGTAATGAAAATGTAGAAGAAAGACAGTAGTATAAACTGTAAAAGCATACCTGGCGAGTCTTCTCGTTCCACCATCTGAAACTTAAAAATGCATGTGAGGGCATTTATGAAGAGCAGGAAAAGTAAAGTTCTAATAATTTTCCTAATCCTATGTCATACCTTGGCGGGTCCTTAGAATTTTAATTAAGGATGACTTTATCAAGCAAGATATATTAAGTTTAGTAGATCTCCAAGGTGTCCAACAGATCTAGATAAAGAAGCAGGTCCATGCTACTTTCTCGCTGCGTGGTGGAAAATCCCGAGTTCTTTTTAAACTTATTAGGTTGATTAATAATTCATCCTATAAATACCCTTAATGCTCAGTGAACATTGATGTCTCAATTATCCCTTAGAAAGTGGTAATTATCATTTATCATTTAATTTGAAAATTATGTGAGTGAATTCCCTTGAAGGGGAAGTTAGTGTAATTTGAACACTTAGCCAAATTTTTAATCCTAATTGGGCTTAGTGGTGTTTCAAGGATGTTTGATTTAATTATGTTTATTTCTCTAATCCTTTTTTAGTCAATTTTGACTTAGCCTAAGTCATCACTAAGCCCTTAAGACCTAGGTGAGTGTCTTAATNTTACAAACAAATCAACCCCCGAAATAACGTCGATAGTGAGTCCCTGTGCTATCCTTTCTAATGTGACATTCTTAGCATTTTGAGATAGGTGTAAGACCCCCTTAAATTGAGCAAGGCATCCTAGTCCTCATCTCAACACTTCAAGAAGTGCAAGGCATCTGATTCTCTTCTTAGCATTTAAGGCAGGTGTGAGACCCCCTTAATGTATCAAGGCATCCTAGTCTTCATATCAACACTTCACGATCATTGTAAAACCCCCTTAAATAGAGTAAGGCATCCGATTCTCTTCTAAGAACTTCGAGGTACTTGTATGACCCTCTGAATTGAAACATGGCATCCTTGTCCTCATCTCAGCACTTTAATATCGGTATGAGAGCCCCTTAAATAGAGCAAGCCATTAAATTCTATTTTCAACATTCGTGGCAGGTGTAAGACCCTTTAAATCAAGCAAGGCATCCAAATCCTTATCTCAGCACTTTAAGTCCGTTTAAGACCTCCTTAAATGTGTCAATGCATCTCATTCTCTTCTTAGCATTCGAGATAGATGTGAGACCCTCTTAAATGGAGTAAGACATCCTACTCTCATCTCAACACCACTCATTACCTCTTAATTTTGACGTGAGTCTATGTGCTTTCCTTCTTAAAGTAGCATTCTCAGCACTTTCATTACCTCTATGGTTGCATGTGAGTCCCCATTTTCCCCTTCCCAGTGCAACACCGCTTTTCCTCACCCACCCTTGAGTTTGATGTGAGTCCCCATGCATTCCATCTCAACCCAATCCCCTCCCTTTTTCCAAATTTAAAATTCCACAAAATTGTAAAAATCTAACTCAAAATCTAATTCAAATTCTAAATCAAAACCAATTTCAAGGTCAAAATCCAAATAAAAAAAATCAACTCAAAGCAAGTCAAACTTGCCATGACAATCAAGTCTTCAGTAAGGAACCCACCAGATTGTCATTATAAATTCATAAAACACGCATAAGAGAAAAGTGAATGAAGTTTCTTTCAAACTTGGTGGTTTGAATGCACAACTACAATTTGAAAACACACAAGCTTTTTTCCATGTGAAGACAATTCTCACATAATTCTATGCTCTGCTGTAAATATGTAAGCTTAAGTGGTTATGTTGGTTTTGTTGTTTCCATCGGTTAACGCAAATACGTTCGGTGTGCTTGTCCTACACACCACATTTATTGGTCTCCAATCATTGACATCACTATTGTTGTGATGTTTTCTTCTCTTCTAGAAGCCTATGATCTAATCGTAGGACCTTCTTGTTGACTATCCTAGAGGACTAGTGATACGACAGATTTTTATATGTTACTTTTGCAAATATTTTCAATATTACAAAATACACACAACAATTATAATAATAAATATGCAGTGTAACTGCAACAAAAATAACTTTAATAAAAATAATTCTATCTTTTAAAAAATATTTAAACTGTCAAATCCCCTTATAATAATGAAAGTATACGTATCACTTAAGTAATAAAGGGCTCTAATAGAGCCCTTGATATCGATCCACAGGGAAGCTAGAAATGCTTATAGGTAAATTCTTATGAATATAATGTAAAACACAATTCAAAGTACAAAATTAAAGTATCAAAATTTGAATCTAAAGCCATTAAGTGTATGCTAAATAAAATGCAGTTAAAAGAACTAAGTTATTTAAGCTAATTGCTAAACTTTAAAAAGAAAACTTACAAAAACTAAATAATATTTTTAGGATGAAGAGTTTAAATTTAAGAAAGCATCCTTCCCATTCATAATGAGTATTTGGAATGTGAAAAAATTAAAATCATTAACAAATATATAAAAAAATTTTGTGCCAAATAGGAGCAATCTTATTCCTTACCCTCTTCCAAGTGTATAAAGAACATTGACTAATCCAAAGTTTGGTCCCTAATTCCATGGTTAGGCCGGGATGATACTAGCTGGAACTCTAGAGCTCCCACTACTCTTTTACCTAAGTGCTAACAATCTTACATTAGTTTCTAATTAATTGGACCAAATTGGGGATTTTAATCTATCACCTTAAAATCTCCAATTCTGCTTCCAACAAAGTATATTTCTCTATTCATTTGCACTCAACCCCATGGATGACATCATCTCTAATGGAATCAAACACTCACTATGATTTAGAAATCAAAGCCCTTTCTAATCATATGTTTCTCAAAACATTTTAACATTTCATTTGGCTAGATCAAAAAGTAAACGAAGATCGGAGTTCAAATCATCCTAAATTTTTGACATTTAAAACCATATAAAATAAAATCAATTCTTCACAAAATCATATCTCAAACTAATGAGATAGACAAATAAGACCACTCAAAATTCATGAGAAGGAAATAAGAAAACACGGATTTCATATATACAAACGAGTTTACAAAAATAAAGAAATAAAAAACACAACTTATCTCACAATCCTTCCCAAGCAAATCCTTAGAAGTTCTCTTCATGCACTTTCCTTCTTTACAATCACTCTCAATTCTCTCTTAGAAGTGTAATGAAGAAAAAATATCTCACCATCCCTCTCCTCTTACAACCTAAGAACAAAATCTCCAAGCTCTGGCTTTCTCTCTCTCTCTCTCTTCACACCTCCTTCAAACCTTCGAACTCCCATTTCTTGCCTCCTATCATGCCGTATACTTCCCACTCTTTTATTATTGGCTACCTCACTCCAAAATGAATTCAAAATTACCTCCAAAATTCAAAAGTCAATCCTTCTGAATTCCAAAAGATATGTCTATTGATCCATGAGGCATATCCCTTCATGAAAGAACCTTCCAAAGTCTCTAGATGCATTGAATCACTCCATGGGGCGTTTATACCAAGTGGCCCCATCGAAATTCATCCTGAACCACCTTAATTCATAAAAATTCATCTCTAGCGTTGGTCCTGGTGCTTTAGGTGCCAACTTGCTTAAGACCGCGTTGCTCTGGGTTTTGGCGCTTCAGGCGCCAAATCTGTCGCTTCAGGGGCCAACTCTCTAAAAAATGGCACTTCAGGTGCCAATTCTGGTGCTTCAAGCACGAACTCTCTGTAAAATGGTGCCTCATGTGCCATTTATGGTGCTTTAGGCACCAGAATCACAAAATTTGCTGTTTTGGATCCAAATTTCATCCTTTTTGCTACTTTTTCTCCAAATTCCTAACATTGATATACCTGGAATAAAAACATTAAAATACTATTCTTTAAAGTGAAAAATCACCAAAAATAAGCCTAAAATGTACACTTGAAACAATACATTATTTTGGTGTATCAAAATCCCCCAAACTTAAATGTTACTTGTCCTTAAGTGACACTTTTACTACGTAAAACGTATAACTTAGGATAAAGATTAAAATACAAACTTTTATAGTTTAGTTTCATAAATAAAAAGTGAAATTGAAGAAAAAATTTTAATAACTTAGATCCAAACTCTAAGTCTAAGAGTACTCAGGAATCAAATCTAAGATTTCTTAATCTTTGTTCATCTCAAGAAGTATTGTAATTTGTCATATCAAGGATACTTAGAATATCCATATGAAAAAGAACTTTATGAAAACTTTACTAGTAAAGATGCTAATACTGAAATACAAGTTTAGAAAATGTAATAAAGAATTTTCCTTAAGTTGATTCAAGTGAAGCCAATTTTTCATTAGGCATCTCCACAAGCTTCTCCTCACATATTTTGCATATTCCATCTCAACCCAATCCTCTCCCTTTTTCTAAATCCATTTGCTACGTACCGCTTTACATCAACCCTAATTAATTCAAATTAGCACTTACACTAATAATTAAACAATTTTATAACACATAACTTTCACAAACAACACAAAAACTAATATTTTTATATATAATCCACATTATTACAAACTGTTTTCAAGCCAACAAAATCTAATTCAGTGTATAAAGTAAACCAAACATCCTAACACTGAAATAAAAAAATAAAATACTCAACAACAAACACACATAGAGTTCAACAATGAAAGTAAATGCAATCCAACATAACAAAATAACATAATTAAGTAGTATTAAATAAGTGTTCTGTGCATAAAGTAAGTTCATACATCTTCGCTCTCGTCCTCCTAGATATGTGCCATGGATTGTTAGTGAACATACAAGTTGAAGAAAGGTCGATAAGGAAATTGATATGTTGAATCTTCCTCAACCCAAGCATGTTTCTTGAACATACGTACCAAACCATCTTCAATACGTTCAGTATGTTCAAAATGTTCCTTCTACCTCCAATCCAGATGATCCAACAATTTAGAAATATTCTAAATTACATGCATAAGGTCTTGTAACTCTTTCTCTACCTTCTTGATCCTCTTTAAAAGTGCATTAAAACTGAAGTAAGGCTGAATAGGTGATGAATTCATGGATTATTGATCCATCAATGTATTCATATCATTTGCATCCCCCACTCCAATGCAGTTGCTATATACTTCTGGGTCCATAGGCTTCCAAGGAAGAAGCCCTTTTCCCAACTTTCATAAGTCACCTGCAATTGACTGCATAGTAGAAAAATAGTAGATGGATGTCCCAATCTAGTAGTAGATCCATTGATGATCAAACCCAATTTTGATTTCATAATTATTGCACCAATATCAATAGGCTTTCTAGTTTGAACACAGTGATTCTGAATAGCACTTTCTTTCTTTACTTTTCTGATTTTCGTAGTGGGGAGTGATTTTGATGCAATAAAGAAATGTCATGCCTTAGTTGCATAATTTAATAATGATGAAGAAAAACTTACATTTCCATCATCTCTGACCTCCTAATTTGCAACTTCAGTCGTAAGGTATCGATAAAGTTCATTCAAATTATCTATTGTAGGGGTACAATTTGCATAGTGGCAAATAGGAAAACTTTCAATCATAAACATATTGTTTATTCTTGAAGGAGTAACTTGTACAAACCTACCTCGTACGTAGATAATTACTTAGTTTATTCCATGAGGATTCGCTTAAAAATCTTTCACCACAAGGAACACTACGGCGGCAGTGAAATAGCAAATCACTTCCCAGGGTCTCCACGCAATTATCCCTTCCAATCAAGTATTCGTTGTGTTGAATCCTCAATTCAAAAATTTCCTTTTCTTGATTAGCCTCTTCTTCACAAGAAGTTGATCATGTAACTTCTGCGCATCAAAAATAATGAACTCTCTGGTTGAAAATTCTAAATATGGCGAAATTTTTATAGTGAGAAGCCATATGATTTGAAAACTAGTGACTCTTCCCGTATTTTCCCTCTTAAAAAAGACTTTGGAATCTTTTTTTGGGAGTTATAAGGAGAAGAACTGGCCAAAAATCACCTTTTAAAACGTTTTAAGTAATTTTCATCGCCACGACGCCTCAGGCGCCAGTTCCAAAATTTTTTGCCATTTCGAATTCAATCCAATAAACTCTCAAATCTTCCATAAAATTTGGAAAACAAATATGTTTTTAAATATTTTCACTATTTCAAGTTTCTCAAATACATAGAATACATAGAATTATGGATATAACTTATATAAATATAACATTCCAAACAAAAACATAAAATAAAAATAAACAATGAAAAATATGGGTTGCCTCCCACAAAATGCTAGGTTTAATGTCATCAGCCCGACATTCCCAATCTTTATTCTGGGTGACACAATATTACAGTCTCTTTAAAAACTGGTATTTGACCATCAATTATGTTTTTATTCTTTACTCATTCACTTTAAATATCCTTCCAGTCTTGGGATATTTAATATCAACGGCTCCATAGGGATAGACTTTTACAATTGTGAATGACCCTTTCCACTTGGACTTCAGTTTTCCAGGAAATAATTTCAATCTTGTACTGTATTATAAAATTTCTTATCCAGGCTTTAGTTCCTTTTTTATTATCTTCTGATCATGCCATTTTTTATTTTTTCCATATAAATCCTAGCATTATTATAAAATTCATTCCTAATTTCTTCAAGCTCATTCAATTGCGATAATCTTTTCTCACCATAATCTTTCAAATTAAAATTTAACTCCTTAATAGCCCAATAAGCTTTATATTTTAATTTTACTGGAAAGTGACAAGTCTTCCCAAAAATTAATCTATATGGAGAGATTCCTATAAGTGTCTTATAAGCTATCCTGTAAGCCGATAATGCAGTACCTAATCTAGGAGACCAATCCTTTTTATTAAGATTCACATTTTTTTCCAAAACTTTTTTAATTTCACGATTAGATACTTCTATTAAATCATTAGTCTAAGGATAATAAGTGGTTGCAATCTTACGTATAATATCATATTTTTCCACCAACATAGTAATTGTTGCATTTCTAAATGAGATCCTCCATCTGTAATAATTATTCTCGGCATTCCATATCTTATAAAAATATTTTTTATTAAAAACTTAGAGACACTTCAAGCATTACACTAAGCTAAAGCAACTGCTTCAATCCATTTTGATAAATAATCCACAGCAATCAATATATACATATTTCCAAACGAAGGTATAAACAGTCCCATAAAATCCAATCCCCATGCATCAAAAATTTCAATTTGTAAATTAAAATTTAGAGACATTTAATTTCTTTTTAAAATATTATCTACTCTCTGACACTAATCACATGATTTTATATAAATTTTAATATCTCTAAATATAGTAGGACAAAAAAATCCAGACTGCAAAAATTTATGTACTGTTTTATCATTCCCAAAATGACCTCCAAATTCATAATCATGGCATTTTTGGACAATTTTTTAAATTTCTTTATAAAGCACACATCTTCTCATCACTAAATATTTTCATTATTTTTACAAATATAGTTCATCCCAAAAAAAAGATTTCACATCATGTGATTTTTTTTTCCTGTTGTTTTGTTAGTCCATATGGTAAAATACCACTAACAATATAGTTCACAATATCAGCATACTATGATATTTTCTATCCTTCATCGAGAAAAGTTTAATTAATTTCTTTTCCCAAATTAAGTGTTTCTTCCCGCTCCAACCTAGATAAATGATCAACAATTTGATTATCAGTCCCTTTCCTATCGACTACTACAAAATCAAACTTTTGCAACATAAGAGTCCATCTAATTAATCTTGGTTTTGCATCCTTTTTTTGCATTAGATATTTAATAGTCGAGTGGTCAGTATGCACAACACATTTAACTTGAATTAGATATGACCTAAACTTATCAAAAGCATAAGCAATTGTTAATAACTCTCTTTCAATAGTGGAGTAATTAATATGAGCATCATTAAGAGTATTACTAGCTTAATATATAACTTTAAAAGTTTTATCATATCTCTGCCCTAAAATAGCTCTAATTACATAACCATTTACATCACACATTAATTCAAAAGGTTTCTCACAATTTGGTGAAATAATTATAGGAGCAGTGATCAATTTTTCCTTTAAAGTTTCAAAGGCTTAAAGGCACTCTTGGTTGAAGTCAAATTTTGATTCTTTTTTCCATAAGTTGGCATAAAGGCTTAGTAATTTTTGAAAAATCTTTAATATATCGCCTGTAAAATCCAATATGTCCTAAAAAGCTCCTAACTCCTCTTACAGTAGAAGGTGGAGGTAGGTTAGATATAACCTGTATTTTTTGCATGATCTACTTCCATATTATTTTCTAAAATTTTATGCCCAAGTACAAGTCCTCTTGCAACCATAAATTGACATTTTTCTCAATTTAATACTAGATTTGTAGTTCTACATCATTCTAGAACTTTCTCTAATTGATTTAGACATAATTCAAATTATGTTCCAAAAATAGAAAAGTCATCCATAAGGACTTCAATCCCTTTGTCAATTATATCATCAAAAATTGACATCATAATTCTTTGAACTATTGTAGGTGCATTACATAATCGAAAGGGCATTTGCGAAAAAGGAAAAGTTCTATAAGAACTAGTATATTGTTTTTTTCTGTTAATCCTCTAGAGCAATAGGTATTTTGCGATACAAGTATATCCATCTAAAAAATAAAAATATCTTTGCCCAGCCAGTCTATCCAACATCTGGTCCAAAAAAGGAAAAGGAAAGTGATTCTTCCTAGTGGAAGAATTTAGTTTTCTATAATCTATGTACATTCTCCATCCAGTGACTTGTCTTGTTGCTATTAATTCATTATTCTCATTTGTCATAACAGTCACACTTCCCTTCTTTGGAACATAGTGAATTGGACTTACCCAAGCACTGTATGAAATAGGATATATTATTCCAGTATCTAACCATTTTAAAGAATCTTTCTTGACTACTTATTTCATCATAGGATTCAATCTTCTTTGAGAATCAGCTTTTGGTTCATGTTGATCTTTTAATAAAATTCTATGCATACAAATTGAAGGACTGATTCCTTTAATATCAGCTAATGCCCATCCAAAGGCTTTGTTATGTCTTCATACAATTTTCAACAACTATTGTTCTTTTGTATCAATTTATTATGAGGATATAATAACAGGTAATGTGTATTGATCTCATAAGAATGCATACTTTAAATGTGTAGGAAGTGTTTTCATTTTACGTTTAGGAGGTTTCTCAATAGATGAAATCAAATTCTTGTTATTATCTATAGGATCTAATAATTCAAATAGTTCCTGAACATAATCCAATTCTTCATTACTTACTTTTATAAATTCATCTTAAATTTTATACTCATCTTGTAAATACTCTTTTCAAATTTCTTTTCAAATGTATTATTTAAATAATTATTGCTTAAATATTCATTAATAGTCATTCTGAAGCATTCAATCTCTTGCTTCTTTGTAGGGTATCTCTTTGATTTTGCAATATTAAATGTAACTTCTTGATCACCAACTCTCATAGTTAGTTCTCCTTTCTTCACATCTATCAAATCTCTTCCAGTTGCAAGGAATGATCTTCCTAAAATGATAGGAATTTATTTATCTTCTTCAATATCTAATACAGCAAAGTCTATAAAAAAGACAAATTTATAAACTCTTACCAAAACAACTTCTATAACTCTTTTAATGTAGGTAATCGAACGATCCGCTAACTAAAGGGTTATCGTTATAGGTGAAATATCTCCTAAACCCAACCTTCTGAAAATAAAGAAAGGCATAACATTAATAGTGGCTTCTAAATCACATAAAACTTTTCTAAAATAATTTTCGCCAATATCACAAGGAATAATAAAACTACCAGGATCTTTAACTTTTACATAAAGCTTCTTCTGAATTATAATGCTACACTCCTTACTAAGCTCAACGGTCTCATTATCTACAAACTTCCTTTTCTTATTATGTATATTGACCGTGACTTTATATGTGCTTAAAAGTATAAGTTTTTAATACTACTGCTAAAAGAATTAATTTCTCAGCAATTGTACCAAAACTTAATAAAAGATATAGTTTCGATAAATATGGAAGTAATAAATATTCAATAATTGTAAAGTCACACTTATCAACACAAGTATATGTATCGNATCCTTCCGAAGCGGGGGACGAGATTTCGATTCCGGCGACCGACAGCTTCTTACGGGCAACCCAACAAACCAACCCGAAATAACACCGACAGAGGATTTGTTTTGCTTTGAATTCTTTGAGTGGTGCTGCTTCTACCCATTTAGAGAAGTAATCTGTAGCTGCTAAAATGAATCGATGTCTTTTGGATGATGGAGGGTCTATAGGGCCCACTATGTCAGCGCCCCAACATTCAAACGGCCAGGATGCAATTGTCGGGTGTAACACATTTGGTTTTTGACGCAATACCACTGCATGTACTTAACATTGATGACATTTCTTTACAGTTTTGAGACAACCAATCATCATCGTAGGCCAATAGTATCTCATTCATTTTATTTTCATTTTCATTTTTGGTTCAGATTGTTGTGCACCGCTTAGCCTGAACAAACTTCTTTAATAATTTCTCGAGCCCCAGATTGGCTTAAAAATCTTAAACACATCTGATTGAAAGATCTTCAGTAAAGAACATAGTTTACTAGAGCGTCAGATAATGCTCTTTGTTTAATTTTGGCTATAATGGAATCATTTTTAGGTAATTGTCTGGTTTGTAGATATTGTATAATTGGTTGTCGCGAATCATCCTTTTCTTTTTCAGTTGTAGTCACTATTGTCACATCAATAATTTTGATGAAATTGTCATTAACAACTTGAGAGAGAATTGATTTTCCTCTTATGGAAATTGAAACGTCACCCTCTTCTGGATAAGCAAACTCTTTTGCTAGTTTAGCTAAATTTTCTGCTAGAGAGTTGTCTCATCTCAGAATTAGGAAAAACATTACATGTGAGATTTATTGAAGTAATCTTAGAGGGTAAAAGAAACATTGCTCAAGTCATGGTTTCATTGTTTAGTATTTTCTTGCTATTTGATTGATGATTAATTGAGAGTCTCCGTAGTTGTTGATATCTTTTATTTTCATTTGTATCATCAGTTCTAAGCCAGTTATGAGTGCTTCATACGAAGCTTCATTGTTTGTGCATGGTTCAATTAGATGATAGAAAAATGACATCATTGCTTTGTCTGGAGTGATAAAAATTATTCCTATTCCAGCTTTGCCAGGTATAACGGTCTGTGTATTTTTGCCTTTTCAAGAAGATAAACCTTCATCAAAATATAATTCCCACCTTTGCATGTCAAAATTTTTTATTTCTAATGCTTGCTCATCTGGCAAATCATCATTAAGAGGAGATTTAGCTGGTATAGGCTGTGCTGCTAAAAATTATGCTAAAATTTCTCCTTTGATAGCACGTAGCAGCACAAATGTTATGTCAAACTAAACCAATATCATTGCCCATTTTTTCAATCTTCCAGAAAGTGTTGATTGTGTCATCAGATATTACAAAGTGTTAAATCTTGAGATAAGAGTTACTTTATGAGATAGCATATAATGTCTTAAATTTTGAACTGTGAAAATCAAAGATAAACAATGCTTCTCAATTGTAGGATATTTTATTTCAATTGGCACAAAATAATTGCTTAAGTAGATAATGCACTTTCTTTACCCTCATCATTAATTTGAGTCAGTAATGCTCCAAAGGAATTGAATAATGCCGCAGTATTGAGGACTACATGCCTCCCAAATATAGGGGCTGCTGGAAGAGGAGGTGTTGTCAAATTTTTTTTGATGTTTTCCAAGGCGTGTTGGCATTTTTCGTCCCACACAAATTTGGTATCTTTTCTAGTCAAGGTGGTGAGAGGTTGACACCTACATGATAGATTGGAAATGAAACGTTAGATGTATGCTAGTTTTCCTTGGAAGATCTTAGTTGGGTTAAATTTTTAGGTGGAGGCACGTTCAAAATGGCTTCAATTTTGAGGGGGTTAATTTCGATCCCACAATGTTGAACAAGAAATCCTAAAAACTTCTCTGAGGTGACACCAAAGGCAAAATTTAAAGGATTCATTTTAACGTTAAATTTTAATAATTGTTCAAAGAGAATTCTCAAATCATACAAATGATCATCTTTCCATTTACTATTGACGACCAAGTCATCCACATAACAATCAAGTTGGTTCTGGATAAGTTTGTCAAAGATTTGTGTCATGGCCCTTTGATAGGTAGCTCCAACATTCTATAATCCAAACGACATTACTTTGTAGTAGTATATTTCACAGGGTGTTCTAAAATTTGTATTTGGTTCATTTTCTGGAGACATTTTTATCTGATTATATCCTGATGATCCATCTATAATAGAGAATATTTCATGTGTTGATGCAATGTTGACCATCAACTCTGAAATTGGTAAAGAAAATTTATCCTTTAGGCAAGCCTTGTTTAGGTCTCTGAAATCTACATAGACTCAAATTTGACAATTTTTCTTCTTTACTGGCATTATGTTAGCCAGCCATGTTGGGTATTTTTCTTTTCGAACAAAATAGGTCTCGATTAGCTTTTTGACTTCAACAATGACAAGTTTTTTGATTTCAACACACTTCCGTCTTGAAGCTTGTTTAATAGGAATTGTAGTTTGGTCTAATCCAAGTTTATGGACTGCGACTTCTGGAGCAAGTTCAGGAATTTCATCATAACTCCAAGCAAAACAGTCTTTGTATTCTTTCAATAGATCAACTATTTCTTTTACTTCAATGTCATTAAGGAATGAACTAATAAAATCCAATTTTAGATTTTCTTATGTTCTTAAATTTATTTCTTTTAGTTCATCCACTATTGATTTAATGTCTTCTTCAAATTCTGGCAGTGCATCTTTGATTGCAAGATTAGATGGTTGATCAGAATAAGGTCCTTCAACAACAACTAGATAAAACTTTCTGTCATCTACATGTTCTAAGGTACCAAAACCAATGACTTCTTAAGAGTTTTAGTTTCATTTGTTGTTATTCCACAATTTTCAAAATGATAAGATTGATCTAATGTCCATTGTTAAGATATCAAACCATTTTGAAAAAGTTTTTAAACACATGGAGAATAAAATTCAAAAGAGATTTTTATTTATTTCATGAGATTTTCTTTTTTAAGTTTTACTTTTATCTCAGAACTAGAAGTAGAACCAAGTTGGAATTTTAAAGGTTTTCTATCCTCACCATATACTTCTTTGACCACTAAATTCTCAGTTTTTGATTGAGAAATTAGGGTCAAGGTCATAGCTTGTATATAGTGATTAATTTTTTTTGTACATGGACTCAAATTGTTTTTCTTTATCTTCTTTTTCAAGAGATATCTTGAACTTCGGTTCTTTTGAAATTATCAACGTTGTCTTTTCTTTTTTTTTCTTTTTAATAGTCCTGAAAAACTTTGAAATTTCATGATTTCTTCATGTCGATTGTTGGATTTTCCCTCTCTTGTCCTCGTTCTCGACCTCGACCTCAGACGCGAGTTTGATGAGAGTTCTTATCCTTTTTGGGTTTTGAAGAAAAATCTCTATCAACTTGTTTTCCTTTGTTGTGGTCTTTTTCACTCATTTTATTATTATTTTTCCTTTTCTTCTGTATTTGGTTTCATTACTAAATCTCTAGAGAATATCATTTTCTCTATTAGAGCGTAGTATGCAACATCTTCATGTACATTATTTTCATGGACTGAGAATGGTTATAGGTCTCTTGTAATACAACATTCTTGTCATTTTTATAAATACTTTATGCATTGATGTAGTGAAGAGGCAACCATCTTATGCTCATGAAGCCATGGTCTACCAAGAAAGGCAATAAAAGAAGTTTCAAAGTTGATGACATGGAATTTTATAGTTTTCACCAAATTGTCCATTTTTAAAAGTAGTGTAATTGATCCACTAGCTTGTTCTCCTTGTTGGTTGAATCCTTGTATCATTATTTTATCTCTTGTTAGCTGTCAAGCTTTGAAGTCCAATTACGCGAGAGTTCTCAGGTTCATATTGTTAATCAAGGCACCAGGATCAATAACACTCTTGAAAGTGTAGTGTCGGTAATATTCACTGTAATGTATAATAGAAGATTCTATTCAATTGTTCCGAGCAACAATTCATTGTCAGAGAAAGTTATTTTAGTTTGCTCTTCCAATGAGTAAGCCTCATTTGAAGAAGTACTAGCAAGGTTAACTAAACAAATTTATGGATCTGAAAGAGCTTTTATCAATGACTCTCTCATTTCCTTGGAAATGATGAGGGTGTTGTAGATGCTCAACTTTGCTGGCAATTTTGTTAAATGGGCTAATATAATATTCACCTTGTTATGAGAATTGTACTTATTTCCTTCAGATAATCGCTCTTGTACTGGATGAATGGTTTCTTATGGTTTTATGATTGATTTTTATTTTTCTTTTAGAGTCATCCTTAGAGGTAGAATCCTTCCACTTCACAAGTTGATTTCACTTATTTCTTATGGTATATTATTTGACTCATTTCCTTATGAGTTAGAAAGTTCCAATTTGATGGAAATTGTCACTCCTTGTAATTTGAGAACCCCAATGACAACTTTATTTTCACTATTATTAGAACTATCATTATTCTGATTGTCATTAAACACATCGAGATTGTGTATGATTTGAGTATCTTCGACAGGATCGAAATAGGATTGTTTTTTTTCAAGGGTGGTAATGGAAATAGACAATGTGTAAGAAGAGCTAGAAGTATTTTTAGTAATAGTGGAGATAAAGTCATATAAGGACAATGACTTGAGGGATTTCCTCCCTTCGTCCAAGAAAACTACCCTAGTAGATTATGGAGGAATATGGGAAGGGGTAGATACAAAGGGAAAAACAACCCCTATATCTAAAAGACCTCAAACCCTTTTTGTTTTTTTTTTATTTTTCTTTTCTTTCTTCGAAAACTTCATTTTCAATGTTGTATCTTGAGTGATTTGAAAGTTCCTAAAAGTCCACTCAAGTGAATTACCCTGAGTAATATTGTCATTATTATCATTGTTGGAAAGATCACTAGGAATAGGTTTACCAACTAAAATCTTATTAACTAAACCTTTTTCAGATTCTTTCTAGTATTCTGTTGGGATTACTATACTCCCATCTTTGAAGTTGCATTCCAACCAATCTTCAAAGACAAAACATTCATCAATTTTGTGCTCGAGCATCCTATGGTATGGAAAGTAATTGAAATTATCTTTCAAATCGACTTCTCCTGGCTGTCTAGCTTCTAACAATTAGAATTCTGGTATTTTCAACAAGCTACGAAATATTTTTCCGACTGCATATATCTTGAATTTATATTCTTTATTCTTCCTCTCAGACATTGATTTCTTGTCTGTCGGAGATGGGATCATTTGTTGAAATTGCAGCTATGAAAATGACTGTAATTGTTGTTGATTTATATTTTTTCATTGCTTCTTCTACTCGAGTTGCACTTGCATCACTTGCTTGCCCTTGTCTACTATTGAGACATTTACGGATTTCTTTTCAAATGTCTTAATCGATTTTGTCTTCTCGGTCTTTTTTGTTCACTCATCTGCTTAGCTTCTTCTTGAAGATTGACAGCTTTGTTGAGATGTTTTTCAAATGTCTTTATTGTAAATCCCTTAAGCAGGAATGCTATAATACCATTGATATTTTTTAGTAGAATCTCAACTGCATGTTTTCCTGAAGTTGCAGATTACATTTCATGCTTAGATATCTCCAGCGTAAAATGTAATTCACAAGGGTTTCCCTTGGATTTTATTTCTCCACCACTAAATCTCCAACCATTATATGATATTGTGCTCCAGTAAATCATAGGATGAAGAGATTTTCAAGTTTGATAAATGTCTTAATAGAAATATTGGGAGGTTTTGCATGCCATTCAAAAGCAACTCTGGTATGACATTTGATAAATTGGTAGAACAGAAGGGCATTGATTCCTATTGTGTTGCAATAACTTGCTCTGAAATGAGCTAGATGTTGATGAGGGTTACTGGTTCCATCAAACATCATGAAGAGAGGTGGAAAAAATCCTTTAGAATATTAGGCATAATCAAATTCCTCTAGATATGATCTACCCTTTGGAATCAATGATCCGACCCTCTCCTGAGCCATTGTTTCTTTCACTTTTTGTTCCACAAGTTGTGTGATTTCTTTTTCTAGGATTCCACTTTGGGTAGAATCTTTTGTCTTTGAGTGCTTTCCTCAATTTCTATCGGTTCTTTTCTATCTTCAAGAATATGTATTGGTTTGGGTCTAATGATTTGAACTGCAGGAAGAATAGTTGTTTGGGGTGGATTTTGTAAAGTTGCCATCATTTCTTCAATCTATTGTTCAAGATGATTGATTTTCTCATCTCATTGTTGAATAATATCCTATAACCCTTCTGTTAGTTTCACTTTGGCTAGCAGAGGTATTTCTCGTGTTGCTAAAGTGGCTTGTGTACTACCATGTTTATTTCTGCATATTCTTCAGTTGGGTTTGAAGATTTTTCTTTTCTTCAAGTAGATAGTAGTTTGATGTCAGCTCTTAACTTTTTTAGTCTTTCTTCAAATGTTTTAATAGGATGTTTTTCACAACTCTTTTCCTGAGAAGAGACCATGGAAGTGTTCACATCATCAGAGATTCCTTTCAATATCTCACGTCTCCATACATGTGTCTTGAGTATTGGATGAGATACTAAAAGAAGTATATCATCATGATGTAAGTAGGAATGATCTGCAGCTTGTAACATCTGCACAAGATCTTTCAATTGAGTAGATGTCTCTTCTGTCTCTAAGATTAATTCATCGTGTCTTGTTCTGTCTCTTGAGATAGTTATATCTTCTACTCTTGGTCCTAAATGAAGTTTAATAGGTACCCGAGTATACTGACTTTCTGATGGGAATTTTTGGTTCATTTCTTGATAAATAGAATGCTCTTGAGCTAGAAGTTTTTTTTTCATGGATGTAGAAACTGCACATCACATTCTGTCCAAAAGTCGGGAGATCAAATGTTTTTATTTCCATGCAAGTCATTTGAACACGTGATATATAGTCTGTATTGACAAGGAATTTTCTCTTTGGAAAGATTGGAATGTGTTATCTTCGCACTCAATGGGTACTGGATAAAACTTATTCCTATTTAAAGAAGATGTTTTCCCAAAAGCACATTCCTCGGATTCAGATACTTCAAGATTATTGATTTCATTTATTTTCTTCTTCCTTTGGAGAGAACAAGTTTTATTTCATCATTGGGTACAAGTTAGTGGAACATTCTAGGAACAAGATCCGTCTACTTATATAGATGGTGATACAATATTATCATCAACATAAACTTTCTTTCCTTTATGATCAATTTCTTCCTCCATTTTCTCAAAAGTAAATCATTCTACAAGAAACTCGTGAGGTAGATCTTCTCCAAAAAGAAAGAATTCTTCATAGGGATTTAGGTTAAAATCCTCGAAGGGTTTTGTAATGATTTGAGACGGACTATTCATTATAAATTTAGTTTCATCAAAGAAGCCAAAGTTGTTTTGGTAGAGGCAAGAATCTTCATCGATCACTTTATTAAGATCTTCAAAGTAGAAAAAGACTGAATCTGTAGAATTCATTCCAGTTTTCTGAAAAAAAAAATTAGAAAGGCAATATGTCAAAATTTATTATATACTCATTTTGTAAACTAGGAATTTATTATGTTATGTCATTTTTTGTCTTGTCATTGTGGAATTTTTGTTATAAATATTATTGAATGTATTGAATTTCTGTCATATATATCATGGAATGTCTGTAGCAGATATCATGGAATGTCTAACATAAATGTCAAGGAATGACTATCATAGATGCCATGAAATGTCAGTCATATATGTCATAAAATGTCTGTCATAGTTGTCATGGAATGTCCATCATAGATTACTCTTATAATCAAAGAATTAATATTGAGAAATTAATTCTATCTTTCAAAAGATTAAATATCGTTGAATTAAGAACAAATGATATAACAAGATATAAGGAGAGAGAAGATCACCAGCGGAGTCACCACTCTCTTGTCAGCCGCCAGAATGCTGCCGCCAATTCCCATCATCATGTCGTTGGTTTGGTGTTGTTTTTGAAAAAAGTCTCCACTCTGTTTATCTGTTTTATTGCCCTGATCTCCAAGTAAGGTATTCTTTTGAATCGTGTAAAGGATTCTCTTATGCTAAGAAACTAGGAGAAGGAAGGAAAGGGCTATAAATAAAAACATGAGAATAAGAAATATCGGGATGATCTTGATTATGGTAGACATTATAAAGAAAATGATTTCTCGTATAAGGAAAACCATATGAAAGACTTGATAACTTGAAATTTAGGTATATTACCTATTTTAAGTACTTCTTTATCCTATAGGAGCAAGCTTCTATATTTAATTACATCTCCGACAGTCAAGACTATCTAAGAAAACTCCTGATTAGTGTTAAGAATTATTCTTCTAAGAAATGTCAAGGTCAAGGAAGAAAAATCAATTGTTTATTCCAAGGGTAATAGGTTTCTAAGAATCTGATTCTACCCTAAAGGTTTAGTTTTGTTTTTATTGGTGTATGTCATATCATGTTGTTTTGTTTTTTTTGTGTCATTTGGTTTTGATTTGTTTTATTTTTATGTCATGTCATGTTGTTTTATTGTTTTTATTTTTATTGTCACTATTTTGTTGTCGGTTTTTTGTTATTTTATTGTGTTGATGTTCCGCTTCAGAATGTCACCCTGCAAAATAGAGTTAGCACACCCTATAACAAACAAAATAAATTTAAAGCAAATTTTTTTTTATATCTTAAAAAACTTGCAAAACAGAACACAATCATCATGAAATCATGTTTAAATTTAGTTGGTTAAATAATATTTAAATGATTCGGTCAAGATGTCTATGGCTCCATCATCCTGGGTCGTAAAGTATTTAAATCTACTTAGTCCAAAAAGTGTTTAAAACAGGAATGGAAGATTCTTGTCAACAACCATAGATTGCGTCATCCAAGAAATCTTTATAGATTTGAACACTAATGTTCAAGTTGCATTATGTGATCTTTTTTCATTAGTGTTCTATTTAAGTTTTAATGTCTTATTAATTTTTTAGGAGTTGGAAAATCTTAGGTTGTTTACAATTTATTAACCAATTGAATTTTGTCATTTTTGACATTTTGTTGTTTATTTTTGGGATGACCCAGATCAGGATCCCATGGCTACGTCATCCCCGGCTATTGTGTTTGCAGTTTGATTAACCACAAGTGGCTGGAAGTTATTTTGTTAGCAACCATGGATTGCCTCCTTCAAAATATCTTCTCAAACTTAATTGCATTTTAGATTCAATTTTAAGTTTTAATGTCTTTTAAAGTGAATTTAATGTTTATGTTGGTGAACTATTAAATTTAAATTTTATGTTGATGATGTCATTTGCTTTGGGTTTGATATTTGAAGAAATTAGATTGAAGTTTAATGAATTGGTTTTTATATTTAGTTTTAATGTAAAACCTAAGAATTGATGTTGATTAGGTTCAATTTAACTAGAACTTAAAAGGTTAATGTCATTTAGATTCAATTAAGATAGAACCTAAGATTGATGTTGTTTTAAGTTGACTTTGGATAAAACATAAGGTTTAAGATGGTTTAAGTCCAATTTAGGTAAGAATTAAAATTTAAGGTAATTTAAGTCCAATTTAGGTTGGACTTAACATTGATTTAGGTTCAATATAGATTGAACTCAAGGTTTGAAATAATTTTAAGTCCAATGTAGGTAAGACTTAATGTTGCTTTAGGTTCAATATGAACTGAACCTAAGGTTTGAAATAATTTTCAGTCTAATGTAAGTATGACTTAATATTTATTTAGATCCAATGTATGTAGGACCTAAAGTTGGTTTTAGTTTCAATATGGATTGAACCTAAGGTTTGAAATAATTTTAAGTCCAATGTATATAAGACATAAGGTTGATCTAGATCCAATGTAAGTAGGACCTAAAGTTGGTTTATGTTCAATATGGATTGAACCTAATGTTTGAAATAGTTGTAAGTCCAATGTAGGTATGACTTAAAGGTTTATTTAGGTTCAATATGGATTTAACCTAAGCCTTTGAAATGGTTCTAAGTTCAATGTAGGTAGGACTTTGATTTAGGTTCAACATGGATTGAACCTGAGAGTTTTTGTCAGTTTAAGTTCAATGTGATTTGAACTTAAAAGTTTAAATTGAATTGGGTTCAATGTAAGTTGAACCTAAATTTTTTGTTAACCAAAAAGTTTAAGTTAACTTAGGTTTATCTTATGTTTTTAGATAATTTAGGTCCAATTCGGTTAAGACTTAAGAAAATTTGATTAAGTCTGATGTAGGTTATACTTAAAGATGACTTAGGTTTAATATGGGTTGAACCTGAGATTTATTTTGATTATTGACTTGGATTCAAGTTGGGTTGAACTTAAAGGTTTGATTTGACTTAGATTCAAGTTGGGTGAACCCGAGGGTTTGATTTGACTGAGGTTCAAGTTGGGTTGAACCTAAGTGTTTCATTTAACTTAAGTTTAAGTTGGGTTGAATCTAAGGGTTTAGGTTGACTTAGGTTCAAGTTGGGTTGAACCTAAGGATTTTATTTGATTAAGTCTTAGTTCAGATTAGACTGAAATAGGGTTTTAGGTTTGCTTAAGCCTAATATATTTAAGGCTTAAGAATTTAATTAATTCTAATGAAGATTAGAGTTAGCTAGGTTTACAACTTAATCAAACCTAATATGGGTAAGGTTTAATTAGTTTAATTAGGTCTAATTAGGGTTATTCCTAATTTGGTTTTAGATTAATTAAGCCTAATGTAAGTAATGCTTAATGTGTTTAATCAAATCTAATTAAGGTTGGACCTAATTGTGTTAGGTTAAGTTAAGCCTAATGTAAGTAAGGCTCAATGTGTTTAATCAGATCTAATTAGGGTTAGACCTAAATGGGTTTAGCTTAAATCAAACGTAATGTAAGTAAGGCTTAATGTGGTTAATTATAACTAATTAAGTTTAGACCTAATTGGGGTTTAGGTTGAATTAAGCCTAATGTAAGTAAGGACTAATTTGGTTAATTAGGTCTAATTAGGGTTAGACCTACTTGGGGTTTATGTTGAATTAAGACTAATGTAAGTAATGCTTAATGTAGTTATTGAGGTCTAATTAGGCTTAGATGTAATTGGATTTTATTGTGTTAAGCCTAATGTGATTAGGGCTTCAAAAGGTGTAATTAGGTCAAATTATGGCTTATAACTAATTAGGGTTTAATTGTTTTAAGCCTAATGTGGTTAGGGCTTAAAAAATTTTATAAAATCTAATTGGGGTTTAGACATAGTTAGAGTTTATTTGTGTTAAGCCTAATGCGATTAAGGCTTAAAAGGGGTTAATTAGGTCTAATTAGGGTTTAGACCTAATTAGGGTTTAATATGTATTAAGCCCTAATGTTATTAAGGATTAAAGAAGTTTATTTTTGTCTAATTGTGGTTTAAACATACTTAGGATTTATTTTGTTTTAAACCTAATGTTGTTAAGGTTTAAGAAGGTTAATTAGGTCTAATTGTGGTTTAGACCTAATTAGGATTTAAGTTTACTTAAGACTAATGTGATTAAGGCTTAAGGTAGTTAATTAGGTGTAATTAAATTTTAGACGTAATTAGGGTTTCATATGTCCTATGCCTAATGTTGTTAAGGTTTAAGAAGGTAAATCAGGTCTAATTTGGGGTATAAACCTAATTAGGGCTTTGATGAAATTTGGGTTCATGTGGATCAAACTTAAATGTCTGAGTTTTGTTTAAATCCAATTGGGATTAGATTCAAGTTTAACCTAAGTTTAAGTTTATTAGACGTAGGAGCTGTGTGAGTTTGAACTCTTCATTTGAGATTTTAACTTTATTTTTAGAGGAGTTAAACCCAATAGTCCTAAGGAGAAGACTAAACCTCATGTTGGTTAGGGTTTAGGTTCACCCTAGATCTAATTTAGGATTCAGATCTAAGGTTTAAGATTTGGTCAATCCTACATGTCATTTAAGGCTAAGGTTTAAGCTTAAGAAATTGTAAGGTTTAAAGTAAAAATTCAAAATTTTACAATTTTGACCCTAAGTGATGACATTTTAATTATCAAATTGCTTAAAATTTTCATTTTAGAGTTTAAAAGTGTCACTCTAAATTTTCTAACCATTTTCAAATTTAATTGCCAATTTTTTAATTTTTTATAAATATTTTGGAAAGAATTACAAAATTTGATAGAAATTAGAAAATTGGACCCGAGGGAATTTTCCTAACCTTGTAAAAATCAGAGGACATTCCTAAGTACCTAAATGTTAATCCCTAAAATTTTCAGATTGTTTTGATTTGTAAATACTTTTTAATAATTAAATTACTCTGGAGAGTAATTAATTAATTAAAAATTAAATATAATTTATTAAATATATTTTATTAAATTACAATTTTAATTTCATAATTTTCTCCTCTTTTTTTTTGAATCCAGGGGTATTTTTTTCATATTTTTGTGATTTTCCATGTCAAGTTACAAATATTTATTGGTTTCTATCATTTTCTAAATAGAAAGTTCTGAAATTTTTGTTTATACAGTGTGGCAGCTGATTGGATCATCGGATCCATCAAAACCATGTGCAACGCTTCCGGATTGACGAAGCTTTCCAGGTAGGTGCTGAGCTGGCCCGCGATTCTCTATACTTCGTATGGACAGATCCGCGGTCCGACTCGATCCTAGCCGTCCATTTCTGATACACGAAAATGGACCGCATCGGTTCATCATCCCAAAGGGAGACGAACCGAGAGCCATTAATGATCAAAGCTTAAGATCTTCCCAGATCTTGCTCGAAACATAAATTTTTTTTCCTAAAGCATCATCTCATCATGGCGAACACATCTATATGGATTTTTGGCCATGAAGTGATGATCCTCTTCACAATGTCTGAAAACTGAGGCAAAATTAGGGTTAGGCACCATACCACAGCCTCAAAAGATGAATCTTCGATCAGAAACATTCCAGAGAATTTCCTTGAGCTTAGGAAGCTTCCCCTTAATTCAATTTGAGATGAAATTACGTATTGGTATGAGCTTGATGAAATGGGGTCACAACTTCATTGAGGAGTGGGTTAGAGGTATGAAGAGGGCCAATTTCGATTGGAAACTCTTCGTGGAGTCCTGGGAAGCTTTTATAGATGTTAATTTGGAGTTTTAAATGGGTTTGTTTCCCTAGAATTGGGGAATGAAATTGGAACAGGCCAGTGGATTTCAAGAGCTAATTCTATGGGGAATCACTTCCTTAAGGTTTGATGGGTAAATTTGCTATTGAGAGTTTTTGGAATTAGGGACTATAGGTTGGCCTCCTCTCCTATTTAAGTTTTGTTTGAGCTCTTTTTATAGCTATTGGAGGTGGGTATAAAAATTAGGATTGATTAGGGAAGGTTGGTGGTGGTGTAGAGGAGTTAGGAGAAGATAAGGGAGGTTGTGCAAATCCATCTTCTCTCTTCCCCAAGAATTTTTCATCATGAACTTGAGAATGGATATATAGGATGTCCATGGTTTGTTCTCTCCCCATTGGATGGCTCATGAGGTGGATAAGGCTTCTCAAAATGATATGACTTAGCCTCACTGACATGGGTTCACGAGTCATTTAATGAGTTTGAGATGAGATCAAACATAAGCCTTCTGTTTCCCCTTTTCTATAACTTACACATGATGACTCTAATTATGTATAGTATAAGGGTTTGAATGAGTCCTTCTTTCATTGGATGAAGGTTGAGCTGAGTGATGATCTTAGCATATCTTTCTTCCATATTTCATGAAGGAATGGCACATCCTTCTTTCTATCATGATGGTTTCATAAAGGTTTTTGTCTCGAGTTAAAGATCATGATTCATAGGTCTTTCACAAATGTTTTTCATGCCATGGTAGGTTTCATGGGTTAAGGGTGAACCGTTGGCAATTATTTATGAAGTGGATTTTGGGTTTAAGCTTAAAAAATGGTTTTAGCGTGACCATGATTTTTATCTTTCCATGTGTTTTAAATCATGATTTTAAATTTAAGTACTTGGCCTTATATTCTTTAATTTCACTCTCTTATATCAATTAAATGATTAATTAATTAAGAGAATAAAATAATTTGATGAAAAGACCAAATTTTGACAAAAAATAATAAAGTTGACCAAGTTTGACCATAGTTGACAAATTTATGTCCAAGGTTGACCAAAGTGACTTACTTGACCATGGCATGGTTAGGTTAATCATGGGGTCATTGGATTTAGAGGTATACTTGAGTTTGACCAAAGTGGACTAAGGTTGACTAGCATGGTCAAATTGATCATATGGTCATGTCCTAACAATATGTGATCATTTGATTCTATTGTTGACCAAATGATCAATGTGGTGACCATGAGGTTCAAAATTGACCATTTTGACCAAAGTTTGACCAATGGGGCATATGGTTGACCAAATAGCCCAATTTAACCAATTTGGTGTTTAGGTTGACCAAATAGTCCAATTTGACCAAATTGTTGTATGGGTTGACCAAATGGTTCAGTTTGACCCACTTTGAACAAACTTGACCTTTTTTACTAGAGTTGATCAATTTGACCAAATTTGACCAATTGGGTCACTTTTGATCAATTGTCTTAGGGTTAGTCATTTGACCGATTTTGAGTCAAAATTGACCAAATGATCATGTTTGACTGATTAAACCCTAGTGTTGACCAAATGGTCAATGTGATGACTATTGAGTCAAGGGTAGACCAAATCGGGGTTTGTCATTGCTGATCTGATCACTTTGGGTGTTAATATGGTTTGAACCCAAAAAATGGTGTTAATATGGTTTGAAACCAAAAAAAGGGTATGTTGGGAGTCAATTAAAATTTTTGTGTTTTGGAGACCCTAGATAAGTTCAATGGGGAGTTAATTAATTTTTTTGTGTTTTGGAGACACTAAATAAGTTCAATGGGGTCAATGTTGGTACACTATCTCCTAATAGTGTACTTAGTGATCATGATGATCATTTTTAGGTCTTTAAAAGATGTCTAAGGATCATGAGTCAGTATGGGTGAATAAAAATAAATCTTGTCTATGAGTGTCATTTTAGGGTCCTCAAAGAAGTGAGATCAACACCTTGACTTATGTTTTCCAAGGAATAATTTCAATCATGTATTATATAGTAGAACTTCCTGTCTAAGCTCAAATTCTTTTATTATTATCTTGCAATAATATCATTCTTTCATTTTCTCTTTATATATTATAACATTATCATATGATTCATTTCTAATTTCTTCAAGCTCATTTAATTGCAACAATCTTTTCTTACCAGCATCTTTTAAATTAAAATTAAACTCCTTAATAGCCAATAAGCTTTATGCTCCAATTATACTAGTAAGTGAAAAGTTTTCCAAAAAAATAATCTATATGGGGACATTCCTATAGGTGTTTTATAAGCTATCCTGTAAGCTCATAATGCAGCATCTAATCTAGCAGACTAGTCCATTTTCTTAGGATTTACAGCTTTTTCAAAAATTCTTTTCATTTCACAATTAGATACTTATGCTAGACTACTAGTGTGTGATGATAATTGGTTGAAATCCTATGTATAATGTCATACTTTTCAACCATTTTTTAATTCTTTTATTCCTAAAATGATATCCTCCATTAGTAATGATTACTCTTAGCATTCCATATCTTGTAAAAATATTTTTGATTAAAATTTTTGAAACACTCCAAGCATCATATTCAGGTAAAGTTATTGCTTTAGTCCATTTTGATACATAGTCTACTGTAATTAAAATGGAGTTGAAGGTGGAGGTGCTGGGTGGTCTACTAGGGTTTCCCTCATGGCGGAAATCCTCTGCTGGCTGGTAGGTTGGAGGTGGTGGTGGGTTCCCTGCCTTCTGGGAGCTATGTTAAATCCTTCTTGCCTAAAATCTTTTGGCTTGGTCTTCTTGTTTCTGATTTTTCTAGCTTCTCGGGTTTTTATTTTTCAAACTTGGAAGCACTATTACATTGAGGTTGGGTTTCCTTCTCCCTGGTCATGGTGGTTGGTCTTCTTGGTTTGCTGTCTTCTTTTGCTGAACTTCTAAAAACAAATCTAAAGAACCCAGCAAGGATGCTTGTGTAACTACTGCAGAAAAACCTCTAGGAACTGTCCATCCTGAGAGGGATCAATTTTGCTAGATGGATTAGGTCCTTACTGAACCTATGGTGCCTGTCCCTCCCACAGAACCAAACAACCTTATTAATACCCCTTTTGAGGCTAGGGAAGTGAACACTGAGTTTAGTGGGGACTCTAATCCCAAAAATTTTTAACTCAACCTACTGCTGAAAGAACCCCCATTGATGAAAAATCCTTAATTGCTGACAAGTCTTATACTAGTACTCTGAATTTGACTAACATCCCTGAGGAGATGGAGATCTGACAGGCCCTTAACTCCCATGATAGTGCTAAGACTGCTAGGCCTGATGTTCTCAGATGGTTCAACAGGATTCTTGTAGGAATTATTAATTCCTTACAGGATTATAAGGAGCTATTCTTAAGACAATTTCTTAGTGTAAAAAAAAGCAATGAAAGGAATTAGATTCTTTGTGGTACATAAAACAAAAATAGAATGAGAGTTTACATTAATATACAATAAGATTCCATATGAATCAACTAGAAGTTTGAAACCTGGAGCCAGGGGTTGCCAAGGCAGCGCTAGAACAAGGACTTAAAGGTTGAATATTTTGATACTTTCTGGGTTTAAGAAAACCTAAAATGCTGGTATAACTTCTGGAACTAGGGAACGACCACACTGCAATTGGAGAGCATATGAACCAGTAAGTTTCCAGAGGGGGAACAATCGGATCAAAAATTAGATAAGAACCACTCAAAGGATGGGGGATAAAGAGAGAAAGACAACCCTCATCCTAAAATAGAAAGAGGCCATTTTTCTTGAAGGGATGCAAATGAAAATCATGACAGACATAAACGTAGCCTATCAAATGGCCAAATAATAAGAGACTAGGGTTTGATCAAAATCTCTCCATTTTGCGTTTCCATGATAGAAATGATTGATGAAATAAAAATATAAGGAGTATTTTTGAATGACTCCTCTGAAAACTAGAGCTTTACTTCGTAACACCAACAAATACTATAAGGATCACTAAGACTACAAACATAATACTGAAGAATCTAGCCTCGTAGAGGAGCTTATTCATAGTGTTAGATGCTCATAGTCAGTGAGAAGGCAAAGCTCTGATAGTGAGTCAACCAGACCAATTTAGGCTAACAAAATCCACATAATAAGGATAGTGCCAGCAATATTGAGAGGTGACTTATACATCAGGGCTGACCAAAATAGATCTAGGTTGAGAGATTACTACATTTTCATGCCAGTTATAAAAAAGGAAATCACATCAGATCATCATTTTCACCGATAGTAATCTTCCCCTAGTCAGAAATCCTTACAATGATGTTATTGTCAACACAATGCTCATTAGTAACTATCAAGTTGGCAGCATTCTGGTAGACATTGAGAGCTTCAGGAACATTTTATTTCATTTTGCATTTAAGAAGATGAAGCTAATGAACAAACAGTTAAGTGCACTAGCCAGATCACTATATGGCTTCTCTTACTAATAAAAGAAGGCGTTGGGGGTAATAATCCTTTATGTTTCGTGGATAAAGCATGATAATTGACTCACCAATATGGAGTTTTTCTAGAGGTCAATGCACGACCAACTTAAAATATAATATTCAGTCATCCCCTCAACAACTTTTGAATTAAGGTGTCAACATACCACATAACCATAAAATTCTATTGTAATGGAGTGGTGGTCACCACGTGCAAAGACTTGAAGAAATCTTGAATGTGCGACATGCAAGACATAGGAAGGGTGGAGCATGAAGCATTGGACGTACAACATTAACAAGAAGGAGGCCTTAAAACTGATGAAGCTATCACCAAAATTCTAGCAATCATAGAGTATTATAAGAAGTATTTTCTAATTGGTGAAATTATAGATGCAAGTCATAAAGATATGTTGATCCAGATTCTTTAAGAGCATCAAAACATTTTTGTATGGTTGGCATATGAAATGCTTGGCATTCCCATCGATGTTGCTTGCCACACAATCAATGTCAACCCGTGTCCCAAACTAGTGAAGCTCAAGCTCTAGTTAATAGCAATAACCTTAGCTGAACCAATCTATGAAGAAGTAAAAAAACTTTTGGAGTACAAATGCATACAAGAAGTTCAATATCTCTCCTAGGTGTCTAGCATAGTTATGGTTCAAAAATACAATAGCAAATGGAGAATACATTTGGACTTCATAAAATTAAACATCACTTGCCCAATAGACAACTACCCACTTCCCCAAATCGATACTATGTTGGAATCTGTAGTTGAATATTTAGTTATAAGGATTGTGAGACTCAATTTTTAATGTCACGTGCGTATTGAGTCCATATTACTAGCTCGTGTCGGTCGCTAAATTGCAATTTATAGGTTGTTTTTAAAATAATTTAATTTAATATGTATATGATTTGAATTTTAAAAAAAATAGTATTTTAAATTTTAAAAAATGAGACCTAAAATATTTCATATATTTAATAGTTAAAGTAACCAAGCAGAACAATATATGCAATACATCACCCTAAAAGATAAGCGTATCACTTGAGAGTGGGCTTGATTATATAAACATAAGAACTTATGACATCTGTTTGGTTTACAAAATCTTCTTATGTGTGACCAATAACTCCCATATCTAATATAAAGATTAGATAGAGTTTATTTTACCTTGGTTTCTACTTCCCTATAAGGGCAAGCCCTTATGGTTAAATACATCTCAAGAAACATAAGTCATATAACATAACTCTTAATTAAGATCTGGGGTTTCATCTTTAAGAACTCAAAATTGAGTATTCATGATTTTTTAAAGAAAAATCAAGTCGAAATGAACCTGAGAGTTTATTGGTCACACATACTCCATTTCTTGGATCATATGTTTCACCTTACTCTGCTGTAGAACTCATACTTGATTTGGAAAGAGAAATTAATAAAATAGTTGATAGAAAAGGGACTGATAATCAAATTGCTGATCATCTATCTAATTGCTGATCATTATTATGATGTTTTATAATAGTTGATAGAAAAGGGACTGATAATCAAATTGTCGATCATCTATCTAGGCTACAAAAGGAAGAAATACTTGATTTGGAAAGAGAAATTAATGAAACTTTTTCTGATGAATAACTTTATGCTGTAAAAGAGTGGGAAATACCTTGGTATGCTGATATTATAAATTATATTGTTAATGGTATTTTACCATATAGATTGATGAAACAAAAAGAAAAGAAATTTATTTATAATGCAAAATAAAATTTTTAGAATGATCCATATTTATATAAACAATGTAAGGATTTAGTGATGAGACGATGTGTGCCTTATAAAGAAATTCAGGAAATTATTCAAAAATGTCATGATTCTGAAATTGGAGGCCATTTTGGAAATGATAAAACTATT